>CAHIKZ030001247.1:307500-417500 GCA_903632075.3 Acanthosepion pharaonis
TTCTTTCTTTCTTTCTTTCTTTCTTTCTTTCTTTCTTTCTTGTCGCATAGATCTTTCTTTCTTTTTTCTGGCATATTTGTCTCATCTATCTGTTTTCTTTCGTTTTCTGTCTTTCTTTCTAAGCATATAGGTTTCCTTCATTTCTTTCTTTCTTGCGTATCTAGCTTCTTTTTTCTCGCATACTTGTTTCTTTCTTTCTATCTTCCTTTTCGTTCTTCTCGCATATATGTTTCTCTTTGCTTCTTTCTTTATAGTATATATGCTTTCTATCTGTTTTCCTTGTTTCTTTGTATCTTCCTTTTCTTTCTTTCTTCTAGCACATTTGTTTCTTTTTCCTTTCTTTCTTTCTTTCTTTCTTTCAAGCATATATGCTTTCTTTCTTTTTTGGTTTGTTTCTTTCCATCTTCTTTTTCTTTCTTTCTTCTCGCATACTTGTTTCTCTTTCCTTCTTTATTTTTCTTTCTTTCTTTCTTTCTAGCATATATGTTTTGTTTCTGTTTTCTTTCTTTCTTTCTATTTTCCTTTTCTTTCTTTCATTCATTCATTCATTCTTTCTTTCTTTCTTTCTTTCTTTATAGCATATAGGCTTTGCTTTTGGTTTGTTTCTTTTTATCTTCCTTTTTTTTCTTCTCGCATATTTGTTTCTTTTTCCTTCTTTCTTTCTTTCTTTCTTTCTTTCTTTCTTTCTTTCTTTATAGCATATATGCTTTCACTCTTTTTTTCGCCACCAAATTTACATTCACATTAACTCCCCCCATTTTCGATACCAGATCCTCTTCCATCATATATTCTATTATTTATTTTCTGCAATACTTTATCAGTCGGCCATGTTTAACGTTGGAACTTCCGTTTTTTTTTTGTTTCGTATTGATTCGTTCGTTTTTTCAGTTCTTTTTTTTTCTGTAACCTTTATGTTTTCTTCTTTCTTTCTTCTCCAATCTTCTCCGATTCTTTCTTTCTTTTCTGCAGCCCTCCACGTTATTTACTTTTCTTCACTCGTGATTATTTCTCCCGTCTTAACTTGCCTTTCCTTCTCCTTCTCTTCCTTTTCTAATCCCCTTTACTTTACTTTACTTTTCTTTTCTTTCTTTCTTTCTTTCTTTCTTTCTTTCTTTCTTTCTTTCTTTCTAGGAACCAGAAAAGCGTTCATTTCAAATCGCTTCCCTCCCCCAAATTCTCATACTCGACGATCGTTCCTCCCGCGTGGAATCTGTGTGGAAAAATTGATTTCATTGGCCGAGAAAACCCAGCTAAGCGTATTTTCGCTAGGCGCAAATATACCGATTCGAGTGAGTGCGGGACATGAAAGACCTGCCCGAAAGTATCGACTGTTGTTTTTTGGGTTTGAATCAGCATATAGCATACTATTGATATCGTTCTTCTGGAGCCAGCATCGTACCGTAAAAAAAAAAAAATCTTTGGTAGGCCTTTGGAAATAATATTTTGTCAGCTTCCATTGCAATTCAGCAGATGTGCGCGGGTAAATAAATATCTACTTCATTCTACGCTTCTGACGTCTCCGCTTAAACACTGAGATTTTATTTACTATTTATTTACTTATTTTTTCCTCAATAGGAGTAAATAGGTTTGCTTATCGCCTGGTTCCCACTCCCCCTGGATTCTATTTATTTTAGCAAAAATAGGTATTTTCAACCCTCGTTTCTTGTTCGTTGATCTTGCGATCGTGAGATTCGTCAGACGATCACAAGGACGTGAAACCCAGGTCCCAAACTCACATCAATCCAGCTAAATATCTTAGCTCGATCACTGATATCGAGTGCTTTTGCAATATGTACCGCGCATATATAATCTATAAATAATATATATAAAATTTATATATATATATATATATATATATATATATATATATATATATGATTAGGTTTCCTGTTCGTTCTTAAGTTTACTATGGCTCTATACTTCTAACGTCTCCGTCTAAACGCTTAAATTTTATTTACTACTAGCAGCATGACCCGGCGTTGCCCGTGCTTGATTCAAAAATCGTACGACTCATACAGCAATCGCTATCACTTCACTTAAAATATTTTTGCCCTTCCTTGCCTTTAAAGGAGTGCCCTTTGCCGTGCTGATGTTGCTACATGCCTTACTTCTTGCCTATCTCGCACTGCGAATTTTTTCTAAGCTCTAAACTAAACATTAAATCTGTTACGAAAAAAGAACTAAACAAAATGAACACAAAACGATCAGCTTTTAAAAAGGACTCGTAACTGGAAAAACCGAATGAAAAAAGAATGTTAACAACAATTACTTTTTCACACCTAACCCAGTTCTGCGGAATCAGAATCAATGTTGAGTTTAAGCAAGCGAATGAGCCAATTGGAGTAAAGTGCCATGCAGATTTAAATTTTTCCCACTTGTGACGAATGCAGCTATCGATTTTTTTTGCATGCCACATGCTAGTTAACATTCGTGTCAGTCAGCTGTTGGCTCTCACGCTTGCCAATAGAATCTTCCTGCCTATTCGTGGCAGCCAGCTATAGGCTCACACTCTGGCCAGTAGAAAATGGCCGCAAACTACATGAAAACTGCCGTAGAAGCATAAAAAATCGATTATTTCCACTATCGATGGGAGCTGGGAAATGCAATGTCGGTCTTGGCCTTTCCATTAACTTGGAACATGTGCATGTAAATTTTGGTGCAAATCTGTCGAAAATTGCGGCCGTGCATTTGTTACACATACACACACACACACACACACACACAGACATCCTGCCTTTTATAGATAGAGATGATAGAAAGAAAAGAATTAAAAGTATCAAATCATCAAATATTTTTTTTATTATTCTCGTTTAGGTTTCCGGTATCTTTGAAAGTCTTTTCATTCTCTTTCAGTCCCAGTAGTCCCAGGAGCCCCTTGCGTCAGAGTCATTATCGCCTTATTTGGAGTGAAGTGATTAAAGCATTATCTCTGTATTTGGGTTCTCGGGCGACCATCTTCTCATTTTTAATGATAAAAAGGTTTTTGCAAAACATATTGATTCGAAACAGCAATTTCAAAAAGACAGTAAATTTGGCGACACACACAATAAATATTCTGCGGGTAACCAGAAGTGGTTCTGTGAAACATTTTTTACATCGCTGTCTGGAGCCAAGTTTAGTTCTTAATTTTCTTCTTTTTTTATCGTTTAATCGTTTTTTTATCATCCTTTGCAAGGCGGTAAAGCCACTAAGACCCAAGGGATTACTGGGTGTGGAAGAATTAAGTACAGAAAAAATAATGATGAGCAGAAAGAGAAAAGAGTAATCAGGAGGACAGTAGATAGCGATTGACATTGCATTTAAATTTACATAGATTGAAGTTGATTGGAAAGCGTGGACCAAGAAGGGATTTCCACAAGCGAAAAGTACAAGAAAAGCAACTGTTAGCATATAAGTTACGGCTACATCTCGCCAGCCCAACAGTCAATTGATGAGATCTCGTTGCCAGTTTATTACTGTGCTTACATTCAGAAAGTCTAGGTACCATAGCGAAAAGCTCACCTGAACAATTACCATGAAAGTATTTATCATCATCATCATCATCTTGCGGCCTCAGCCGAGATTGAACTCACCAATACTTTGATTGGTGTAGTTCATAATCTTGTCAGATAGCTGAATTCTTGATGCTTCGCTAGGGCTATCAAGGGTGTTTTTATCGTGACACCAACACTAAAATGGATTGCCAACCAAGGCTCAGAGAGACTTCATTCACCCTCCTCTAAGAGCAGGTTTGAATTCAGAGTTTTCCTTCTCCTAGACCAGTTGCCATCCAAGGCTATAGAACCCAGTCTGTCCTGCTATTTACCCATAGCTGGAGGGAGAAGAGGATCCACACCTTTCCCAAGGGTGTTAGCACGTAAGTGAAGTATTTATAGAAAAGGCACACAGAAGCAACCTTACTGCAATAGGTAAGCCGAGCCGCCAGATCAGGACCAATAATATTACCGATTCTTCTTTGGATCTTATCAAGGAGCTCTAGGTAAATAACAGGGGCACCGGACCATATCTGGCAGCAATATTTTAAGCATGGACGAATAGTAGACTTAAAGATAGATTCTGGAGAGAATTGTCTCGCCTGACACAGTGAACTGACTTTCTTATCAGCTGATCTAGCAATGGATTCAATATAGACTTTCTACTTCATTTCAGCTAAGAACGTTAGACAGAGAAGGCACAATGCGTCACTTTCCTGGAGGTTAGCATCAGCCATGCCGATGGAAGGCAGAGAGGGCTCTCTCTCTCTCAGATGATTAATAGAGATATGTTTAGTTTTGGAGGCGTTAAAATTAACAAGCCATCTTTTGCGCCATTTAACGATACACTTGAGGCCGTTCAGGACACCGGCTGTCAGTTTGACCTTGTTAGACTGATAAGCCTTAGTATCGAGGCAGGAGTAAATTGTTGTGTCGTCGGCGTAGATACCAAGTTAGGAGCTGGTGTCACCGGGAAGGTATTAATGAAAATTAAAAACAGAGTAAGGCCAGGGGTGGAGCACTGGAGGACACCCACGTTAGTACGAAAGGGTGTTGACGAGTGGCCGGTCAGGATAACTTTCATTTCGCGATTTGATAGGAAAGACTGGATTAGTATCTGTCTCTATTTCTGAGATGACGTATTATGTACACTATTTAAATCATTCGGACTATTGTTTTCATCTTTGTCGCCAAATTTATTACAACGTTTCGGCCGTTGTACGCCCCGGCCTTCTTCCCATGGCACAGTGGATAAAGGCATTGGTTAGATCCAGTGACAGGACCCAAAGAATGTGAGTTCAATACCCGGTTAAGGCAGTGGAGAACTTGGAGAGGAGAATTAACAGGAGATAACTGATAACTGACATCCATTAAACATGGCACGTGGAACTAGAACAGTCTACCCCAGTGAGCGAAATAAAGGGTTCAGTTCGACATTCCAACCACCTGAAGAGCGTACAACGGCCGAAACGTTGTAATAAATATGTCGACAAAGATAAGGACAATAGTCCGAATAATGTAAATAGAAGACTGGATTAATTCAAATATGTGTCCGGAGACACCGTTAATTTACAGCTTGTGGAGAAGACCTGTATGCCAAACCCTGTCAAAGGCTTTCGAGATGTTCAAAGCTACGACTCGGGCTTCATCTTTTTTATCTGGAACAATCATCGTCAGTACACCAGCAGTTGATCTGGAGAAACAAAAACCATATTGCTTGTCAGAGAAAGGGCGCTGCGATGAAATATGTTGAACCAATTCATCATTGATTAGGGCCTCTAGCAGATTCCCCAGAAGAGGTAGAAGGCTAATAGCTGGATGGATCAGATAGTTTACCAGAGTTCTTAAGAACTGGAACAACAGACGATGACTTCCAGCAGGCGGGAAACCAAGAAGCAGTGAAGCATTTATTATCTAATTTAGAGAGAACAGGGGCCAGTTGGGGAGCACACTTCCTAATGACTATTACAGGGTTCGCATATTTTGTGGGCATCTTTGTTATAGATGATAGCAGAAACCATAGAAGGATTTATATATTAACAGAGATTCAGTTCTAAGTGGGAAGTTAAGCACGATGAGTCAAGGGTAGAATTTGAGGAGAATGGCAAAGTAACAAAATTGGTTGAAGAGGAGAGGAATAGAGGCCTTACACTTATTTAATACCCTAATACAGAGCCGACAGTAATGACGAGAGCCAAAGTTGTTAAAGGCTACGCGGTGACCCATTCTCGCAGCAAAAAGGAACTTAGCTCCTTCAAGGACTTTCTTACATTTATTACGAGCAGTAACGCACGCCTGTTGTGACGAGAACTGTCACGCTGGTATAAACGAAAATAGTGGTTTCTGTGTGATATAGCGGCCGAGCATGTTGGTGTGAACCATGGATAAGATTGAGGTTTCACCTAGTATTTCCGAGAAGGGATGAAAGCGTCCATGTCGGCTTTGGCTCATTAAGAAACCTTATTGGTGCAATTTTCAATTGGGAAGTTAAAGATGTCAGTTCAAGGGGCATCACGAATAAAATCACGGAGTCAGTCCCAATCAGCATGCTGGTAATGGAAAGAGGTCTTATGGACAGGGTGTTCCTGTTTGATGGATGATTGGAACAAAATATCAAAAGATACCACTGAGTGGTCTGAGTTACTAAGAGTGCAGTGTTGCAAAGCTCAGCAAGAGTGAGGTGAGGAGGTGAGAAATAAATCAAGTAGAGAAGCCTGTTGCTTGGCTTTAATAGGGAAACGAGTAGAGAAGTCTATGATTTAAGTAAGGGGTTGGGCAATGGGAAAATTTAATGCCTGAATACCGGCAACATCAGTACCTTTAGAATGTTTCAGGCACATGTCATGGTGAGCATTGAAGTCACCAAAGACAAATATGTTCGCAGATAGAGGGAGAGAAAGTGCCTTTTTTACACTGTCAGCTATTATGTCTAATATACTGCAGTTCTGGGAGGAGGGGAAGTGATAAAGAAAAAAAAAAGAGATAGCTAACAGAGTTTAAAGGCAGAAGCAAATGAAAGAGTAGTCATGGGCCTCAAGAGAAAATTCCCTGAAATTCGGAAGATTATCCCAGATGTAGACACCAAAACCACGCATGTGAATGCTGGAATCTTTTCAGCAGAGAGGAAGATAGCCTAGAACCAAAAATTCATTGGTAGCAATGGAAGAATTTAAGTTGGTTTCACGAAGGGCAAAGATATCTGATGACCGTTCTGAGAGAAAAGATTCTACTCTGCAGAAGTAGGAATGGATACCCCGAATATTGGAGAAAGAAAGGTTGACAGGCGGGTAGGTTATTATTATTATTATTATTTTTTTTTTTTTTGTTTACTGGTTTAGTTGTATTTCTTTTGTTGTGTTTTCCATGGGACTTTTTTTTTTTTTAACAAACAACGACCACTATAATTCAATCTCTGAATACCGGCAACATCAATACTTTTAAAATGTTTCAGCCACGATTGATGGTGACCATTGATATCCGTGAAGAAAAAGATGTTCGCAGATTGCTGGAGAGAAATTGCCTTTTTTTACAGTCAGCTATTATGCCTAATATACTGCACTCATGGAAGGAGTAGAGGCGACAAAAGAAAAAGAGATAGCTAACAGAGTTTAGTAACGAAAGACGAAAGCACATGAAAGAGTTGTCATCGGCCTCGAAAGAAAATTCCCTGGCCACCGGAAGATTATCTCGGATGTGGGCCCAAAGTTGGGACCACGGAAGGAAAACACGGAACACAGATTAGAGGTCAGAAAGATATATTAAACAAAAAGGTTACAAAGATAGTGTAAGTGTAAGCGGAGCTTACTGTGTGCTAGTGTCCAATATTGGTAGTCGTACGCGGCTGATACTACGGTATTAGAATACTCTCTCTCTCTCTCTCTCTTTCCTCCTCTTCTCTTAGAGTGTTATATCGCATACTTTATATAGTCCTGGAAGAGTCCATGTTGTAGGTATGTTACGGTCTCACAACAAGTAGTCATCGGCCTCGAGAGAAAATTCGCTGGCCACCGGAAGATTATCTCGGATGTAGGCACCGAAGTCATGCAAGTGAATGCTCGAATCTTTTCGGCAAAAGGGAAGATAGTCTGAAACTAAGAATTTGGCTAAGTTAATCAGTATTGATAATGTTTACTAAGATTAAAAGGATGCTCCTCACTCCATTTCTAACCTTACCACAGATACCTATATATAGCGACATGATTCACAAACCTCTAAACCTAACAATGGCCACGACTCATTAACACAAAAACCGACTCAAACCTCACTATTGCCAAAAACGCCTTGAAAGCGTGGAAAGAGAGGAAAAATAAATATTACTTAGTTTCAGTCAGAAAGAGAAAGAAAGAAAGAAAGAAGGGAAAATAGAAGTGGAGAGAAAAAAGAATCAGATTAAGCTGATAAGAACAGATACTACACTTTGATTTTAGCCCAAAGACCGAGAAGGGATTGTATTTTATTTTCGGCTCCACGCTGGCAGGATCCCTACACGGAAATCGCTGGTTGTCCGCTGGCTAGCCGCCAATGCCAATGCCAATGCCAGCGGTCTTCTGGTGAAAGCCACCGGTGGGCCTCCAGCGGACCACCAGTAGTAACATTGCCGTGACGAACACGCCGGCGGTCCGACAGCGATAAACGCTAGTGGCATGCTACCTAGTGGCAGATTGCTGCCTTGCATGTAGGGACGTGACTCAGTGTGGGGATATTCGATGGCGTGCACCCGGACAAGCTCCCAAAATAGCTTAACTCACGCAACCGCCGGTTATGCCGGCATCGGTATTACTACTGATCCCCCTCTTTAGTACAATGAGGGAGGTACTGCTGCGGGCAGCTGTTTCCCAAGACAGAGCACCCCTCAATAATAACTGCAGATCCGCGCTCTGTTCGCAGACAGAGAATCTGTATGGTTGCGTTCTGTCCGAAAACAAAGCCCCAACTGAGAGACGAAATGCATTTTATCCGTCCGAGGGCAAATACTACACTTTGATCCCAGTGAAAAGGCCGAGAAGCATGACAACCACGATAAAAGTGCCATTTTTCAGACGCACAGTATCGAACGACGGACAACCGAGTAATCACAACCCCCACAACCCCCACAAAAAAAAAAAAAACGAAAAAAGAGTTACCATAAATAAAACAGCGTCGTCTGCTGAATTATTATTGAAAAATGTTACTAAGACGGAGATTTGGCTAGAAAGAAAGAAAGAAAGAAAGAAAGAAAGAAAGAAAGAAAGAAGGGAAGACATAAATGTTTAATATCTCCTGTCAATATCTCATAAATAATGGGCTATTCCGTTTTGATTGCGTGGAAAAACAGAAAACAGTACTACTTGAATTCAATGAGAAAGAAAGAAATAAAGAACGTTAGAAGTGTGTAGCGGACCGTGGGGGTGAAGATGTGAGTATGTATTGTAGAAGAACATATGTGGGTAGAATTTCCTGCTAGACGGTCCAGCTACATGAGAAAGTTGAACTTTAATTAAGTCCAAAGAAAACAAACAAAAAAAAAACAAAACAAAACCGATAAATATATATAAACAAATATATGTATTAACAACAAGTACAAGTTACAAGCACATGGACAGTTACATTGAGTGCGTGTGGTAAATATTATGTGTGTGTGTGTTGTGATGAGTGTTCGTACGTACGTGTATTGCTCTTAGCGTGTTCCCAGAATTTGGGAAACGCTGTATCTGTGAGAGCTCACATCTGCGAGGTGGTATAAGGCCGAAGGCCTGAGGAAAAAAGAAAAGAGATCGAGGCGAAAGGTCAGCCAGTATTTATAGCCAGGGGAGAGAGACCCCTGGTGCAAGGTTAAGGAGCTGAGGAGGAGCTAACTCCGACAAGTGTTTCTTTGAAATGGAAAAAGTTGTCAATTTCAAATCTTTTCATTTGTATCTACTTACTTCCTGAAATTCATTCAGAACATCATTCAAATGTATGATTGTTATGGCAATATTAATTTAAAGTTGTTAAGCTCAGATATTTAACAGTGCGATAGGAGAATTTCTACGGATACCTTACTGACGTCGAACTTGCCATGAGCTTTATTCAACAATTAACTTAAGAATTCAAATAGGAAAATCGTGAATTTTTCGCAGGTATTTCCAGTTTATTCTAATTTGTAATAAGATAATAATTTAAATTCTTAAAACATATCTATTTTTTCTGTTCATTATAACGTAATATCTGAGCTTGACGTTTTTTTGAATATCTTTGCAAGGTCGAATTTTGGCCAGGCAGGCTCTGAAATTTCCTTCCAAAGATACTAGCCGTCATCGATTTTTGGTTTTAATATTGTTTATTGCAGAAAATCTTGCTTCGCACAAATATGACGTTGAGAATGGAAGAAATATTTCTATGGCTTTTTTTTGTAATATTTGGAAATTCACCCCTGAAGGGTGAACCAGAACGACGTAATATCTGTTGTTGAATATTTTAATTACAATTCTGTTATTTCTTATGTCTGTTCATTCTTCCTTTTCTGTAATATTTAAATTGGCTGACGTAAACACACGTCAAACAAGGAGATTTCTCACTCAGTCCAGACATCTTATGTCAAGTGGAGGTGCAGAAAAATATTTTTTCCACATTTGTTGACAATAAATCTAAAGTTTGTAATGTTTTTTCAGTGATATTTTTTATCTAGTTTACACCTTTTCACGAGTCCAAATATTTTTATTGCATTTTCTCTTAATTTTTTCCTTCCAGAGCGGAATTTTTTCTCTGCAAAAATTAAATTTATCTGCAGACGTAAGACTAATTTTCATCATTTCTTTGCCTACTCTTATTAACCCTTTGATTCCTGCGTTCCTGAACAATTTTAACCCTTCTGCCTGAGCTTCTGAGTCAAAATTCACAAATAATTGCTATGTAATGTTTCACAGTAGATATAAAAATAGTAACAAGTGTTTACCCACCGTTCAACCGGTGGCTGGGCATTACGTCATTTTCCTCTACCACCGGTAAAACGGTGGTCAGGGCTCAAAGGACTAAATGTGCTCAAATACTGAAATAAATCTGCAAGAAATGCAACTTTATTTCACGAAACCTCATCACAAATTAAATCGTCTAATTTAGAATGTTGCATTTTTTAAAAAATGTAGATACTTTTTTTCAATTGATAAAATCCTGATAGACCTTTTCTTCGAGATAACCATCTCAATTTTGTATGAAATGAAAGTTGCATTTGGGAAGCAAGCTATAAGGAACATCGTTCTGCAAATAATCTTCATTGTAATGGCCTGTTTTCTTGATATAATTAACCTTTTTAATAGTTTCGTTTAGGACTTTTTGCAATTCAGGCACTAATAATTTTGACGTTAGCATTTGTAGAAAAACAGTATGGTTTCCGTATGTAAAACAGTATGTAAAAATAATTTTTGGATTTTTTTTTTTTTTTTTTTTTTTTTTGCGCATGCACAACAAATCCATTTACACTTTCGAAAACAGACAAGGTTCCACCCGTACAAATACTTATGCAGGGATCCCAAGACAAGTTATTTAAATTCTCATCAATTTACAATTGAACTATCTAAATATAACCGTAAATTTCTTTTCTCGCACTTCCCGCTTGAGGAACGCTTTTCTAGCTCTATGCTTCCAAGTCAACTTCAATTTTCAAAAATTTAAATGCAGTATCAATTCTACTGCATTCTACTGTCCTCCTGATTCGTCTTCTTTTGTTCTCGTTCCTTTGTAATGCTTCTGTTTTCTAATTCTTTCACACCCATTGTGTCTTAGTGGCTTTAGTGCCTTTCTTGGGGTGAACTCGATAGAAAAAAATAAAAAAAAATAGACGCACACTAATTATACACAGGGCATAGTACATAATCACTTAATGATCTCAACAAGCATCCCATAAAAATTATTTGTATTTTTTTTTCACAACTATAGCATATACTTTACACTTTACAGGCGGGTCTCCATCCGTATAAATGCTTTATGCAGGAATCCCAAGGCAAGTTCTTACAAGTAATTATCAATCAAATCGAAAATAGCTTGGCCCTTTGCTGTTGTTTGTATTGGTCGACAAAATAAAAACTGTTCTACGATTTCTTCTTTGACAAACAAATGTATTGATTGCTAAGAGTTGGAGTTTACAATTAATATCAGTAAATCCATCCAACTGAATTGCAAACATGTTTACTTCGTTGAGGCGAGATATTACTTAAAATTCTATATTTTCAGATAACTTCTTAATACACCGAGAGATTGAATTATATATGAACGAATTTTTAAAATTTTCTTTTCACATTCCTCACCAAGCATTGTATTTACAATTGCACAGCAGAACTAGAAAATAATGGATTCTGTAATTGTATGAGCTTTTTTCCGAGCTATGATTTCTATAACTGCTTTATTCGCTTCTTGTGCTTTATCTGTTATCGTTTCATATTTCGTCCATATTTTTGCTTGTTTAGTATTACTGAGTGAAATTCGTTTGAAATATTCCACCGGCTTTTCGGAATGTCTGGATTGTAAATGTCTCTTTAATTCACTAGGAATCGTAGTTTCATTTGTTAATGTTTCGCTGCAAATTACGCATATGGAACGAGGGGCATTTCGTTCACTACATATAAAACCGAATGATTTGGGTACCTCGGCGTGGTGTAATGGTTAGCAAACTAGTCTCGCTAGACCAGTTGCGACTGAAAAGCAAGTTCAAGCCTCACTGCGTGCCCATACTTTCGGCCTTGTGCCACATCTAAGTTACGCTTGGAAAATCGGTGTAAAACCGAATGACAAATACTCTCTTCATTATCTTGACGGATAATTTTGGTTTGTAATTAAAAAAAAACTCGTCTATTTTAACTAAACGTTATGTAATAAAAAATACGTTCATTAGGAGCTTCACGTCCTCACTCGTTATGGAGTGGTTTCACAGTGGAGGCTTGTATTTGTACTACGTCAGTCCTAAAATAGGTTCGACGTACAAAACCTTAGGAACTTGATATAATAGGTAATGACGTAGTAATCTAGTTGTGTTGGCTTATACTTTAATATCCGACTAACGGTCGTCCGGCATCGACTGACTGAGCAAGCCCACTGAGCGCCTCCTACTACTCCTACTTATTATTGGTGGGAGGGTCTATTAACAATAGAATAGGTGTGTTTCACTATAACATCGGCTCAATACGTGCACAATGAGGGATTGCATAACGGGTGGTCCGAAAGTCTTGTCACTCGTACATAATATAATTTTCTATTTCAGATGGCTGACACGAGCTCCTACAGTTTGGAAGAGAGGCTGGTTGCAAGTGTCTGGATACATGACCGTATGCATTCTGGCCAGAGTATGGAGGATGTGAGACATGACTTCACTGCACGATTCGGCAAAGCAGCTAATCCGAAGACGACGATACTGGTAGTGGGGGGTGACAAGACTTTCAGAGCACCCTGTATATCGACGTTCATCGATACGTCTTTGTCAAATCGCGCCATCCATGCACGCGTTGCGCAAACCTCGTTTCGCACACACCCCACCCACTTTATATATTATGAATGTAATACGTTTTTGTATACGTTTATTTACTATAACAATGATATATGTATTTGTATAATCAATTGAAAGGGGTTTCAATTTTGATATGTACACTTATCGTGCTTTGGACTTCTTTCTAAAATAATTTAATTAATAAGCTTTAAAAATGCTAGCGGCACACGTACGATCCTCTCACGGCACACCAAGCTGCCGCAGCACACCGTTTGAAAATCACTGCCCTAGAGGATAGGTAAAAATGAATTTCCGTAATCCATGTGATTATTTTGTTTGATTTTATAAGCGACTATATTTTTCTACTTAGGATCAAAATGTAGTATCTGTCCATTTCCTAATCGTTCTGGCACGGAAGAAGTAGTTATGCTTCCGACCGAGAAACAGATATAGTAATATTAAACGTGAAGAAATTGGAGAAACCAAGGAAGGGGAAAAAAGAGGCTGTCAAGGAGGAAAGATACGGATTCGAGAACAAAACGAAAAGGAAACCAAGTGAAAGGAAAAAATAAATATATAAAAATGAATGAGCCACCTACGTAAGAAACAGTTTGCTTCCATTTTACTAAGAAGCTGTGAGTTTTAGGATAAAACGTGACATATTGATCCCTAAGGAAGATCTTTTAGGTGCTATGACAGATAGGGAATACTGGAGAGGTGTAGTGAGTTCAATCTCGGCTGAGGCCGCAAGATGAAGATGATGATGATGTGAGTATCCGACAGTGAACATTCAGGAGTATTATCTCTGGTCATTCTAGACTGTAAAGCAAGTTTTTTTTTATTCATGGGAACACAATAAAAATTTACATGAGGATCATAAACTGGGAAGATGTTAATCTTGAGGCGATGTCAAGTGGCTCAAAATTATTGCCTGCCTTATTTTCAGTATCGCGATGCGTCCGGTTCTGGATTTCTCTTCGTATAGGGCCCATTTGAATGCAACAACTTATATTACGGTCCGGAATGGCCACAGATCCTGATAGTATCAAGGTGAGTCAGAAGCAATTCTTGCTTTGGTAAACCGATTCTAATGAATGGTAATGCTAATATTAGCTGTTTCCCTATAAGGAAACATTTGACATTCATTGACCGAGCAGCCAGTACTGCAGTTGAATTTTTAAAAATCTTTCTCTTAACCCATTCAGCCCTGATCACCGCATTACCGGTGATAGAGAAAATGACGTAATGCCCAGCCACCGGTTGAACGGTGAGTAAACAGGTGTAACTATTTTTATGTCCACTGTGAAGCATTAAATAGCAATTATTTGCGAATTTTGACTCCGGAGCTCAGACAGAAGGGTTAAAATTGTTCAGGAACGCATAGCTCAAAGAGTTAAAACAATTTTTCAAGAAAATAAGTCCAGTAAGTGTTATGGCACTTTCTAGCATTGGTGTGGAGTTTCCTTCCCAACCTTTTATTTGAATTACTATTGAAATAGCTAGATATAACTGTATGTTCCATTTTAATATTTTTCTCGCACTTCTCGCCCGTGAAACTCACTTCCGGTTTCGTGTTTTCCTGACACCTACAATCTTCAAAAATTGATATGCAACGCCAATCGCCATCTTCTGTCTTCCTGAATCCTGTTCTTTTATTGTCCTTTCTTCTCACTAAAGTCTTCTCTTATACTCTCAGTAACGCCCCCTTTGCGTCTTAGGGGCATTATCGCCTCCCTTGGGGTAAAATGTCCTAGTAGGTGATTTTCTCCTCTTTTTTTGTAAAAATTTCAATTTAGGGATTATCCTAATGAAAATTGATACTACCAACATACTTCTGTCCCGAATTGTGCACTTCCACACCCCTTTAGTCTGGCACAAGGCTAGGTGTGGATCGGTCTCACTATACAGTACTTACGGCCAAATCACGCTGAAACATCGGTTCACGTACGATCACCGAATTTAAGAAACGTTAACCCTGGTCAGTACTAGATGGGTGGCCACTTGGAAATACGAAGTGCTGTAAGCTTGGATGTGCGGGTGGTGTAATAGATAAGGGCTAGGAATTCGAAATCAGGGAGTCGATTTCCAATTACAGTCGGGTTCGTTAGAATCCACTGACGCGTAATTACCCTTGCGGAAGGCATGAACCCACCACTTCCATCCCCAGTAAGACAGTATTACATTCTTACAGTCTAAAACTATTTCCTGGCTTTAAATATACCTTCAAAAAATTGATAAGCCGTAAAAAAACTCAGATCAGTCAATCAATCTACAGTATTAATGGTTGGCTCGTTTGCTTGTTTTATGGCATATCAACATTTCAATGGGTTATTTAATGCCGACAGAGATTTTTTATTGCTGGTAATATTTTTTTTCAAAAATGTATTGCTGGTAATAATTTTTTACAAAGTATCTCTTGTATTAAAACCTACTTTTACACTTTCATAGCGTTTTGACCACAGTTTGGGGGTTAACTATTTACCCATAGCTGGGACCCTAACGGGTGCTACCACCCCGGGTCAGGGTGAACCTAGGAATGCCAGCAATTAAGAGGTGGTTCCACGCTCCTCAAAACCTCCTAATCAGAGGCCTTGCTGCTGGACGTAGTTTATCGTCTTACCCAGGACGCGGATGCAGTTTATCGTCATACCCGGGACGGTGGTTGGCTCATCTCACTCGCTAAACATTACCCCACAGTGTGGCAACCGTACATTATAAATTATTGAAATATTTATTATTGCCGCCTGCTGACTGGCCCCAAACAACGTTAATGATATTTTGTAGTTGTTGACTAATCGAGACAAATCATTTATAATGCAGAATACGCATTGAATTTATTAGCTCAAAGCATTTACATATCACATCCAAAATCGGAAAATGTCGCTCTAGAAGAGTCGGTTGACTTAGAGTGGCACATTGATGTCGGTTAGGCATCAGCATTTTGTTCTTTCTGGATTGAACTTAGGCAACTTCGCCCGAAATTAGGCTAGTTGAGGGTTGTTTTTGTATCTTAAGTTTCTTCATTCCAGTTAGCTAGGGGATGTATGCTCATTGGCCCGCTTTTATTTCTGCCCCTATTTTTCTCTAGTTTAATTCCCCCATCCCCTCCCTCGTTAGGTGGTCAGTAATGTCAGTTCTCTGGTGAATGCGGAGCGCCTTTCGTTTCGGGGATGTTTTTCGTATTTGTTGTTGTGCCTGAAAGATTGTGTTTGAGTGAGTGCTTGGGATAAATTAGTGTTTTATATTATCATAGTCCCGCATTGATTTCATCCAGTCAACTGATGTTGTTACCACATTTAAGGATTGTTGGAGGGGGGGGCATTACTAACATTATTTTATTTGATTTCATGTAGATAGTTTTTTCATATTGTAATTACTCATTGGGACAAGTTTTTAAATTGTTGTTTTATTCACCTCCTCAGACAATGAATTGTACATATAAGGACTAGTTAGGATTATCATAGAGACAATGAGGTATTATGGTGGGTGTAGTAAGAAAGGTAAGTAAGATTGTGTTGTATTGTTGTTATGAATACTGTGGTATGTCTGGTTCAGTGTTTGTGGCTAGCTAAATTTAAAGATAAGACGGATGAAGACAACCCTTTTCCCCATTCCCCATGTTGGCCTTGTGCCACACTTTGTAAATATTTACAGATAAATATCGCTCTAGAAGAGTCGGTGTGACTGTTTATCGAAATTAGTTTAGTCTGGCATAAGGCTGCATGAGGATTGTATGCCGCCAATCTCTAGTTTGATGATAATGGAATTAAACTCATGAAGTCACTTAAAAAAAAATCAATTCAAAAGTCTTTGATTAGACTCATTCAAATATCCCTGACCGTTCAGATGTTCAAATCACTTTTCTTTTTCTTTTTTATATATCTTCTGTACGCATAACATTTCGGTTGATACATTCTTCAGCCTGCGTCAGTTGTAATACGCGAGAATAAAAGAGATTTTCTTCCTCCACAAGCAAACAAAGCGGTGAAGATTTTTTTTCACTGTGCTGGTGGCGTAATAATTATCGGCGGGGTACGTGACATCGGTAAGCCGGGTTCAAAATCTCTTCTCCCACAAGGTACAGTATGAGTAGCAGGGTAAACTCAGCTCTCTGGCCCTCGTTGGCAGTCGTTCAAGAGGGAATACTCTGAATTTAAAGCCGTCCAGCTGATAACGGGAACCCTTCCTTCACCCTTCGGTGTCTTTCCCATAGCAATTCACAGATAATAAAGAAGAGGAATCTGTGGAGAGCCATGATCGCATACATTCTGAAAAAATTCATCAGAAGCTGCCAAATCGTCTCTTTCCAGTTGTGAAAATGTTCAAAATCGTTTACGATGAAATGTCGCAAACCCATCTCTACTCTATTGCTATTTCCATGGCAAATGTTCAGACGGACGAACTACTTTAGTTAAACCAGTTCAGACGTTTATATCTAGGACCCGTCATGCCACGTACACACACACACACACACACACACACACACACATATATATATATATATATATATATATATATATATATATATTAGGACCTTGTATAACTTCACGCTGTTTTCCAACAGATGGCGTTCCCAGAACTGCGTGCCTGTAGATTCAGATGGGAACGCACCATCTAGGAGGAAGTACCATAAGCAAGCTTGAAATTCAGTGTATGTCATTTCGCCAAAGTGTAAACAACTTTGTTTTTGATAGGGTTAAACATGTAGGATTTCGTGCCAAAGAAAGTATATTTGCGGGGAATTTTACTGCACTAGTTTATTTAAAAGGAAGCACACAGAATTCTTGTTGAGACTTACGGCGACCATGCTCTATCAGAAACAATACACAGAGATTGTTTTAGCTGCTTCAAAAATAATTATTTTAATGTTGAAGATAAAGAACGCTCTGGCGCACAGAAAATGTTTGAAGGGGAAGTATTGGAGGCATTACTTCATGAAGACTCATGTCAGGCACAAGCTGAACTTGCTGAATCATTAGGAGTTGATCACATAACAGTTTCGAAATTTTTGGAAGCATTAGGAATGATTCAAAAGCAAGGACATTGGGTGCCGTATGAGTTGAACCTAAGAGACGTTGAACGGCGTCTTGTCACGTGTAAACAGTTGCTTGGATTGTATCGTGACTGGCGATGAAAAGTGGATACACTACGATAACCCTAAGCGTAGAAGGGCGTGGGGTAAGCCCAGCCATGAATCAACATCGGCGGCAAAGCTGAATATCCATGGTTCGAAGCTTCTGCTCACCATTTAGTGAGATCAGCTGGTTGCAGTTTATTGTGAGCTGCTCAAACCGACGTAAACCATCACGGGAGATCGATATCGTCTACAGTTGATGCGTTTGAGCTGAGCATTAAAGAAAAAAAACATCCGCTATAACAGCAGAGACACGACAAAGTGATTTTGTAACGTGACAACGCTAGGCCACATTTTGCAAAATGTGTGAAAACCTACTTGGAAACGCTTAAATGGGAAACCCAACCCGATCCACCGTATTCACAGACATTGCCCCGTCCAATTATCACTTGTTCCAATCGATGGGTAATAGCCTGGCTGAGCAGCGCTTTCATTCTTATGCCAAAAAAATTGGTCGCCTCGTGATTAGCCTCAAAAGACGTCATTTTTCCAACATGGAATCCAAATGCTGTCAGAAAGATGGGAAAAAGTAGTGGCTAGTGATGGACAATACTTTCAGTGACATGTTTCTTACTAATTTTTGTAAATAAACTATTACTGTTCATGAAAAATCAGCGAGAACTTACTCAAGGTACTAATATACACTTAAATTCACCTTCATCCCTGCCGTGCGCCAACGGCTTAGTGGTAGACTGACGCCAATTCAGTCGGGTTTCGATCCTAGCTAGAGGCAACCGGATGTCTAGCCACACTGATGAGCTGTGATACAGCCAAACAGTCTGTCTGTGGATGACAATATATGCTCCTGAAAAATTTATTTCCGTTGAGCTCTCTGGGGAGGAAGTGTGGATTTGTAAACAGTGACTATTACGGCTAATAATGCAAGACTCTTCGGTAAATCGAATTGAGTTCTCTTAGTCACTGTGTGTTTATCTAAAAATAAATACGCTTAAATTCGCATTCATCCCTGCTGTGTGCCAACGGCTTAGTGGTAGAATCCCGACTGACACCAATTCAGTCGGGTTTCGATCCTTGCTAGAGGCAACCGGATGTCTAGCCACACTGTTGAGCTGTGGTACAGCGAAATGGTCTGTTTGTGGATGACTATATATATATATATATATTTATATATATACGGTATGATGGATAAATTGTCGCCATTTTATATTTTAATTTCGCGCATGCGCGTTGTTTGTTTTTGATTTTGTCATCTGCACAGTGTAGTAGGTTCAGTTGGGCACCGTCTGTAAGAAAAAGAGCATTCGGACGCAATTCACTTCGCTATAAATTTACAAACGGCATATTTTACTGCTTGGCATTCACAATCCAGTACGAACATTTTAGTGTTTGGGTGTCAAATCTGAAGACAGTGCAAAGGATTAAAAAAGATTTGGATAAGTTTAAAGCTGATTATGAAAGTGTTTAAGAGTGATCACTAGTGATGGCGATGTTATACTCCACTCGAGCACTTCATCCCGAGACCCGCTACTTTGTGCAATTGACTCCCGTGGGAATACTTCCTGATGCTACAATTTCTTCAAGTCTAGAGTCAACAGTTATCTGTCCTACATATCCTCATAATCTGCACTTACTTCCTCCTCTTACGTCCATCCAACAACCTCACTCAATAACCCTCTACCTTGAGTGGCTCTTAGGCCTTACATTGAATAAATGTTTTAGGAAAAAAAATCCCCAAACTGATATTGATGTGATAGTCAAATAATACACATGCTCACCCACTAGCGACTGCATAACCATATGGTAAAGTGTCTGTTCACGCATGCGCAGAGAGGGTAAGGTAAGCTTTAATAAGTTGCAAAGATACGTCGATCTTCGCTTAGTGCAACATAAAACTATAAATGCATGACACCCAGTTAGGATCGAACTTACGACAGTAGATGGCCTCTGAGACTAAAAGAGTTTTCCACATAAGTATTTAGTAGGCTTCGTTACAAAGCTACACGTGCGTGACACCCGGTGCGGATTGAACACCCAATCTCCTGTGGGACTACCTAATCATCCTGCGATGAACTGTGAAGCGTCAGAAATAGGGGAGGAGCACCTAAATAAATGCCATGACACGTAACATGTTTAAATGTTACGAAACTACATGGATTAAAGAGAGAGAGAGAGAGAGCTTATCTTGTCACTGATTTAATAAGAGAAGTTGGACATGAATGGTCTGTCTGTCTGTGTGCCTGTCTGTCTGTCTGTGTGTGTGTGTGTGTGTGTGTGTGTGTGTGTGTGTGTGTGTGTGTGTGTGTGTGTTTAGAGTGGGTAATTACGGAACACGATCTTACAATTCATTAATAATTAATCGGTTACCTTAGCGCTTACTTTTATTGCAACACTCGCATGTCTACATTCAAACGCCGTAATGTTAATATTAACAGTAATATTAACCGAAACCTTATAAGGAAGCATTCGACATTTAGTGATCGAGCAAGCACTGCTATTCGAGTAACGCTTTTCTTTACTCCTTTGGCCATTGGGTTAGGAGCAAAGGTTAACATCTATTCTCCATATCTAATGGTTATGATAATATTAGCTATTTCCTTATAAGGAAACATTCGGTATTCATTGACCGAGCAGTCATTGCTGCTATCGGCTGAAATTTAAAAAATCTTTCTCTTAAGGCAATTTTTTTTTTTAAGACAATAGGTTTCTCAAGTCCCGTTGCTGTTATTGATCCTTCCAGTACTGTCTTCCATCCTAGACTTTTTGTTTGGTGTAGAGTGGAACGTCAACAACTTGATTATGCCGTTTTCCCTTTTTGTGTTAGATGTGCTAACCCTTTTAGCTATTGCTTCTGCTGTTGAAAATCCAGTAGCTGTTATAGCTCTTTGGAGTATTGATGGGGAGGGTCCTTCCTAACCTTTAGTTTGAAGTCGTGTGGAGTGTCAACATCTTGATTACATCATTATTTTCTCTCCGAGTTACATGCGTTTTGTTCTTAAACCTGAGAGACGCCATTTTGACTTCCTTCAGCGCGGCTGATGCTGACCCCCAGGAGAGTGATTCGTTACGCCTTCTCGGACTAACGTTCCCTGCTGACATGAAGTGGAAGGACTATATTGAATCCATTGTTAGATCAACTTCTAAAAAAGTCGATTCACTGTGCGAGCGAGACAATTTTTCTCGACAGAATCTATCTTGCATATTTATAAGTTTACCATTCGTCCACGATTAGAATATTGCTGCCACACCTGATCCAGTGCTCCTACTAATTATCTAGAGCTCCTTGATAAAATCCAAAGAAGACTCAGCAATATTATTGGCCCTGATCAAGCGTCTCGGACTGTCACTTTCACATCGCCATAAGGTTGCCTCCTTGTACCTTTTCCCTATTTTGACCTTGTTGACGTTGTTTTGGTGTAAGGAATATTGTTGTATGTTTGGGTCAGTGTTTGTGTTTAACGTTAAGACAGAAGAAGACCGTCCTTTTACCCACATTCCTTTTTTGGCCTTGTGCCACATTTCTGTACACAGCAGAATAAATATCACTCTTTGCTATGGTATTTAGAATCTTTGAATTTAAGCGCACTTAGACTGGTGACGAGGTCTCACCAATTTACAGCTGAGCGGGCTATATGTAACCGTAAATTCTATGCTAAGTCGTTCACTTTTGCTCGGTTGTACTCTTCCTACGGACGGGAGGAACCCGAAGGAGGCTACGCCGAAGGGCGGAGTCTCCTTCGGGGAGGTAAAACCGGCCCTGAACCCGTTTATACGGGTTCAATGGGACTATTTTTGGCCGAGCCCACGGGCTCAGAATGCCCACGGGCTCGGAATGCCCACGTTAAAAAGGCCTTGTGCCACATGACACCCTCGGTGGGGGGGCTCAATATCGTAAATTCTATGCTAACAATTTCTTCTTCCTCACTTCGCGAGAAAAGAAAGTGTTAGCATAGAACTTACGGTTTCATGCTTTCCCGACAATTTTAATCTGTAAAAATTTAAATGCAATGTCAATCGCTATCTACTATCCTCCTGATTACTCTTCTTTTGTTTTCACTCTTAAGCAATGTTTCTGTTTCTACCTCTTCCACACCCACTAACCCCTTGTGTCTCAGTAGCTTTATTGCCTTGCATGGACTGAGCTCGATTAAAATAAAAATGTTTAATGTTTTGATTTTCTATTTACATTATCCGGAGTGTTATCATCATCTTCATTGCCATATTCACAACGTTTCTGCTGTTGTATGCTCCGGCCTTCTTCAAGTGATCGGAATTTCGAACCGAGCCCTTTATTTTGTACACCGGGGTGGATTGTTCTAGTTCTACGTGACATGCCTCTTCCGAATGTCTCAGTTATTTCCATTTAATTCAACTCTCCAAGTTTTTTGGTTCACCACTGCTGCAGCCCGGCATTGAACTGGCAACTCTTTACAATTACCTGCAGAAGGTCAGAGCATACAACGGCCGAAACGTTGTGAATAGGACAATGAAGATGAGGATAACAGTCTGAATAATGTAAGTAATATAAATAATCATAATACGTCATCTCAGAGATGTAGACAGATCTTGAAGAAGGCCGGAGCGTATAACGGCCGAAACGTTGTGAATATGGTAATGAATATGAGGACAACAGTCCGAATAATGTAAATAATGTAAGTAATCATAATACCTCATCTCAGAGATATAGATATAAGATATAGACAGATTTTGATTTTCTAGTTTATAAAAGGCAACAGTAATAAGATGAAGCTTTAAAGAAAATGGAAACCAAAATGACTTATGCATAGCATTAAAGTGAAACAGTTGAAATGATTAGGCTACATAAAGAGGAAAGTGGATTTGGAAAATTTGACACACCCAGGACACTCAGGGAGCAAGTGGGACAGAGTAAAGCAGAGTGCAATTAACTTATTAATGTATCATGTTTGATTTAATAAGGCTCGTCGCCAGAGTGTTTCTCAGAGGGGGGAAGACGGATTTTAAATCAGAGGTCCCACGTGTAAGAATTTGCACACTAAAATTAGTTCATATCAAGTTTTCAACATCACCTTGTGTATATGTGTGGGGGGGGTATTGAAGGCAAGCGGTACAGAGAAAAACAGCGCAGAATCTGCCTAGAGAGCTTGTGTCAATTATTGGCTGAACAGGGTTTAGGAGAAATAATAAAAAGACTAAGATCCACAAAGGTCCGGAAATTGTGGAGAACCATGATCGCCAACGTCCTGAAGGGACACAACACAAAGAATAAGAATAATAAGAAGAATTAACTTGCGTAAATGATTGAAGAAGGTGAAGAAGAAGGTAAAGAAGAAGAAGAAGAAGAAGAAGAAGAAGAAGAAGAAGAAGAAGAAGAAGAAGAAGAAGAATTAGCTTGTGTAAATGATTGTCAGGACAAGTATTAGAAGAGATAGCAAAAGAACAAAATTTACTAAGCGCTACAAAGGAATGGAAATTGTGGAGGGCCATGATTACCAACCTCCTCAATATACGCAGCACAAAGAAGAAGAGGAAAAAGAAGAACAAGAAGGTGAAGAAGAAGAAGAAGAAGAAGAAGAAGAAGAAGAAGAAGAAGAAGAAGAAGAATTAGCTATATTTCACTTATTCAAACACTTACATGCACACATTTTCCATCTCTCTGACATACACCCGTATACAAATACGTATAGATATTTTTTTTTTTGCTAGCACACACATTGATGTCTTTCTTTGCCAAAATTTCTCGAATATTAAGGCCGGTAGACGAAAATAAATAAATATACTGTTTAATAAATAAAACGTTTAAAGTGACCAAAGCCATTAATTTAGAAATTTAATTTAATTTAAGATGCATACAAATACACACGGTTTCACGTTCTCGGAAAAAGAAGTAAGATGGGAAAAACTAGTAATAAAATAATAGTAATAATGAAGAGTGTATTGCGCCAGAGTGTTGGGATAATAAGCAACAGTAATAAGTTGGAATTAAACTAGTAATAAAATAATAGTAATAATGAAGAGTGTATTGCGCCAGAGTGTTGGGATAATAAGCAACAGTAATAAGTTGGAATTAAACTAGTAATAAAATAATAGTAATAATGAAGAGTGTATTGCGCCAGAGTGTTGGGATAATAAGCAACAGTAATAAGTTGGAATGAAACTAGTAATAAAATAATAGTAATAATGAAGAGTGTATTGCGCCAGAGTGTTGGGATAATAAGCAACAGTAATAAGTTGGAATGAAACTAGTAATAAAATAATAGTAATAATGAAGAGTGTATTGCGCCAGAGTGTTGGGATAATAAGCAACAGTAATAAGTTGGAATGAAACTAGTAATAAAATAATAGTAATAATGAAGAGTGTATTGCGCCAGAGTGTTGGGATAATAAGCAACAGTAATAAGTTGGAATGAAACTAGTAATAAAATAATAGTAATAATGAAGAGTGTATTGCGCCAGAGTGTTGGGATAATAAGCAACAGTAATAAGTTGGAATTAAACTAGTAATAAAATAATAGTAATAATGAAGAATGTATTGCGCCAGAGTGTTGGTATAAAAAACAAGTATAATAAGATGGAATCAAACTAGTAATAAAATAATATTCTTTTGAGCTGAAGTGTTGCGACAGAATAATAATTTTAAACGTGCACGTGATTATAAAAGTCATTGTACTTTTATTTGTTTGTGTGCGCCCGCATATGCAACTATTTGCTGTAATTAATGCAGAAATATGTAGCCAATTAATGAAGGGTCCACGTGTTTTAAATGCGCCTGTTTTGCAGAAGTGATCTCTCTTTGCGCGTTCAATTTCGCGCCTCGAAGCGCAGGCTGTTCAATTCGAGTGCCTGGCATCAGAATTTCTGAGTTTGATAAATTCATAGAAAGAGAATTCGGAAAATTGAAATCCATTTTTTTTTTCGGGGTGGGGGGATAAGGGGTTGATCGCTGTCTGTAAATTAAATTTCTTAGGCTCTTGTATCGAATCGAAACTGTCGATGTGCGAGTTGATTGTAAGTTTGGGTAGCAAATTATCCGAGCTTTTTCGTTACTCCCGCACGCAAAGAGTCGCGCGCACGCGCACAAACACACATTCTCTCTCTCTCTCTCACACACACACACACATACACAAATGTTACATTTACATTTACAGCTGATGGAGACGTTTC
This sequence comes from Acanthosepion pharaonis, assembly GCA_903632075.3. Lineage (NCBI taxonomy): Eukaryota > Metazoa > Mollusca > Cephalopoda > Sepiida > Sepiidae > Acanthosepion > Acanthosepion pharaonis. The sequence continues at coordinate 332,642 of CAHIKZ030001247.1, forward strand.
ATTCACTCCAATAAGCACGCAAACGAACTTTATTGTTAGTCCAACACACACGCGCACGCGTTTTTTCATTCACGACGATGCACACATATACACTTGCTCCAACGCACACTCGCTCACACACACACACACACACACACGCGCACTCACTGACATATACACAGGAAGACTTTTCATTACACACTCCAATACATGCATACACGCACAGATACGATCTTTAATTCACTCTAATTAAAAAAAACACGTCATTTCACGTACACGATATTTCATATGTACGATATTTCACTTACTCCAATTCACATACAGTTATTTTCCAACTCAAGTGTAGCTTAGATGTGGCACAAGGCCGAAAGTATGGGGCATCTAGTGAGGATCGAACTCACTTTTCAGTTGCAACTGGTCTAGCAAGACAAGCTTGCTAACCATTACACCACGCCTTTCGCACGCTTCTACACGCGCACACGCACGCAATTTCGTTTTGTTTCACTATCACTTAGACACAAACATTTATGCACATGCACACACATTTCAGTATACGCGCACACATACACACACAGATTACACTAGTTAACACATTTTTGGTGCAAGGATAGAAACGCTCTTTCTTGGCTAATTTGAAGGCGCCGAAACCAAAAATGACGTCCATTTTTTTTTTCATATGAGCTACCGTTTTTTTTTTTTTGTACCAAAATGTCTCATTTTGGCAAAAAAATTTCATTTTACCTCATTTTTTTTTTATCGAGTCAATTCACGGCTTTCAGATTAGAAAATGAAAATTTAAAATCATAATCAACTCAAATCAATCTTTATTAATGAAAAGTAATCTGATATTTCAATGATGACTGATATCTCTAGAACAGAAGAGACTCTGTCCGGTCAGAGTAGAAATAAAAGTCGTAGAGAAAAATGTGATAACTGATCCGCTCGTCCCCAGAGACAAAATCATCTTCCCTCCTCTCTATATCAAATTAGAATTCATGAAGCAGTTTATGAAAGCGCTTGACAAGGAAGGCCAATGATTTCAGTATATTTGCATTGCATTTCCCGGTCCCGGCATCAGTCAGTCAATTATGTGCCAGGCGTGATACACGCTTAGGTAATTATGTATCTTTCGATACATGACTGACGAGGCAGATTTTTTTCTTGCAGTAGGTTGCCATTTCTTTCTACGGTAGACCAGTTGCCATTCAAGGCTATAGAACCCGGTCTGTCCTGCTATTTACCTATAGCTGGTGGGAGTGAGGATTACAAGAAGAGGCTTCATACATTTCCCAAGGGTATTAGCACGTAAGTGAATGTAATGGATTCGACTGGAATTCGAATTCGGCACTCCGAGCTGCTATCCATTAATCCACCGTGCCTCCTAGGAGGTCTCGGCATAGAAAAGCTGAAACACGGTATTTTTGATGGACCTAGCATTCGAAAACGTATTAAAGATGATAACTTCGTCAACTCTATGAATCTTATTGAATCAAATGCCTAGACTTTCTTTGTTGCTGTAGTAAAAAAAAAAAAAATTACATGGTAAAGACGACGATGACGTCTGCTAATATCCGGTCGACTATCGTCGACCGGATATTAACAAACTACAAGGAGTTTGGTACGAACATTCTTCTTCTCAAACAGCTTCTTCTCCCGCACTTCCCGACTGTGGAACTCCCTTCCCCTTACTTGCTTCCCCGATGACTATAATCTTCAAATATTCAAGTGTAATGTCAATCGGCATTTGACACCCTGAGCTTGTTCGTCGTCCTTCTCTGAATTATTTCCTCAAACACGCCTTTTTACTCTTGTTCTCAATCCTCTGTAACCCCTTGCGTGCTAGTGGCACTCCCGCCTAGCTTGGGGGTGAATTGTCTTAAAAAAATACGTTTCCTGCCTAGTCATTTGGACCGGTTTCCAGGAAACTGTGTCTAGAAAAGTTATGAACATGGAGAAAGTTTTCATCAAGATGTAAAAATCATAGAAGACAGTTATTATCATTGTACTTTTTTTTAAAATTTTTAACTTGTTCTGATTTGTTTTTATTCTTGCCTCATATTTGAAACTTTATTTGATTTTCATTTGCCTAGATGTGTTACGGTTTTTTGGGTATATAGCGTATAACTAGTGAGCGAGTCTGAATGACTTATTTCCCTTTATAGTCGACCAATAGAAGATTGACCAATCAGAAGCCGCCCAACACTGTATTCATAGTGTATAAAGGCGGCAATCTTGTTTTCCTCCTACCGGAAGGACCAAAGGCCACCAGGAGAAGGATGAACTAAACTTGTGTTACGTGTCTGTCTTGTAGGAGTTCTGTTTTCTTCATTATTGTGTGGTCATATACATATCTACACAATTTCCTCCCTCGACGACACACGCAACTACCCTTCTTCTCTGCACCCTCCTTCTCTTCCCTCTTCATTCTCTTCCCCCTCCTTCTATAGACTCAGATACGCCACTGGAGATTTTGCGACCACAGCTCTCAACAAAACGAGGAGTTGCTGCTCTGATTTCCGTAGCAAGTAATTTTTTTTACGGGATGAAGTCGCTTGTCACATTTCCAATAGTTTTTTTTTTCACCGATTTTCCGCTTACAGTATCCAGTGTTCCCAAGCGACACCCTCCACCATCTAAGTTCAGTCCAGTAGCTGTTATCGCTCTTTCCAGTGTTGATGGGGGGGGGTCCTTTCTTAACCTTTTTGAAATGTCAACATATTCATTATATCATTATTTGGACAAAACGAGATAAAAAATTTTCTAAAAGCAACGAAAGGCAGAAATTTGTGGAAAGCCATGATCACCTACTTATTAAAGGTACACGGGACATGAAAGAACTGAATCATGTATCTTTCGATGCATGACTGACGTGGCAGATTTTTTTTCCCGCAGTAGGTTGCCATTTCTTTCTGCGGTAGACAAGTTGCCATCCAAGGCTATAGATCCTGATCTGTCCTGATATTTACCCATAGCTGAGGGGATAAGAAGAGGATTCACACCCTTTCCCAAGGATATTAGCACGTAAGTGAATCTAATGGATTCGACTGGAATTCGAACTCGGCTCTCCGATTCCTCACTTCGAGTCGCTATCTATTACTCTACCGTCAACTTTTCCCGTTACTCTGAAACACTTCTACCTTAATTCATTTCATTCTTTCATATTCTCATTGAATCCAAGTAGTGTCTTTATTTGTCCACGTGATTAAAACGGAATAGTCCATTATTCATGAGGTATTAGCAGGAGACTTTTAATATTTCTATCTTCTCTTGTTTCTCTCGAGCTAAATCCCCGTCTTTCTCTTAATAATAATTCAGCAGACAATACTATTTTATTTATGGCAACTGGATTTATGGCGATTGTTTTATTCGTTTTTTCCGTCGTTCGATACTGTGTGTCTGAAAAATGGCACTTTTATCGCGGTCGCCATAGATTATCGGCCTTTTGGCTGAGATCAAAGTATATTATCTGCTCTCTGGCGAGTAAATTGCATTTCATGTTGTGGCTTAGTCTTCGGACAGAACGCAACTGAAAATATTATTGAGAGCTGCCTGCGGGACTAACTCCCTCATTGCCCTAAAGGGAGTGGGTAGTAATACCGATGCCAGCACACTCGACGTTTGCGGAGGCTGGACTATTTTGGGAGCTGGCCCGGGTGCTAAAGTGTAGCATCTGTTCTTATAAACTTAATTTAATTCTCTCTCTCTCTCTCTCTCTCTCTTCACTTCTGTCTTACCTTATTTCTTGCTTTCATTTTCTCAGTGAAACCAAGTAGTGTTTTTTCACCTCTTTCCACGCTATCAAAACGGAATAAACCATTATTTACGATTTATTGGCAGTGCGTAGCGGTCGTGCGAACTAACGAAAAGAGGAACAAGCGCAATCATAATAAGATAATAAAAATGGCTGGATCATTTCCAGGGATGACCACACACACGTGCATACATACGCATACATATGCACACGCGCGCGCACACACACACACGTAATTGATACACAAGGATTCAGACATAAGCAAATGGATTTTATTTCACTCACTCGAGCCCACACGCACAGACACAGGCCCGTACACTCCTTTTTTATTGATTCAAACACATATATGCACACGTTTTCACTGTCCCTGACACACGCAAACACATACACACAAACATACAACTATACAAATACGTACAGATTTTTCCTTTTGTACTAACGCACACACATAGACACACATACGACGTCTTGCTACGAAAAGAAAACTACAACACATATCAATTCTGCACTTAATCTCCTTCGAAGTAATCACCATCTTGAAGCCACAGTTTTTATCCAGCGTTGTTTCCACTGATGGAAGCATTCCTAGAACACTATTTTGGGAGATAGCGAGCAACTCCCCGGATATTGCCTTTCTTCGAGCTTTTTTGCTCTTTTCAAGTGGAATTTGATTTTTGGAAGGAGTATATTGATTACTTTTACTATTTATTTTACTAAATATGTACTTTTTTAAGCATATATATATATATATATATATATATATGTTAAAGTGAACATTGATGTCAACATTCAGAGACGACAGACTGTTTCATGCTAGACGCAATCGTCAGGCCACTTGTGTTGGGTTTTGTCTCGACTATTTATATATATGGGTCAGTGGTCCATTTTGACGGTTATTTTGGCGGGAATGGTTTGTTTATTTATTTATTTGGGTTAATTTATTTTACTTGTTTTTATTTATTTTCATTTTATATCTTTATTTATTCTTTTCGGTTTTCGATGTTTTAGTAAAGTAACAAAAAAATTTACTACGTGGCCTCACGATTGCGTCTCTCATGAAACAGTCTGTCGCCTCTGTCAGTCTGTCACTAATATTCCATGGTTATAATTTATTACATTGGAATCGTAATCACGATCCAGACCTACAAATTTTGATTTGAATTAGATCGTGATTACGATTCCAATGTAATAAATTATAACCATGGAATATTAGTGTTTGAACCTTTATATTATATTCTTGCTCTGTCCTGGACATTGAGCTCTACTTGGATTCTATCCTTTTTATATATATATATATATATATATATATATATATATATATATATATATATATATTCGAGAATATCGAATATCGAGAATATCATTCAAAACCTCACATATATAAATATGTTTGTGTGTGTTTAATAGTAGAACTTTTTGCACTTATCCCCTGTGTGATAATATTCTTACAGATGCCTTAATGGGATATAATATACACAGTCTTATTAAAAAAAAGTATCAGAACTGGTGCTATAAAAAGAAAACTACAACATATATCAATTCGGCACTTAATCTCCTTTATAATACTCGCTTTCTGAAGCCATACATTTTATCCAGCCTTGTTTCCATTGATGGAAGTATTCCGGGAACACTTGTTTGGAGGATAGTCAGCAACTTCCCTTTCGTTGGATTTCCACGACGTCTTGAAATCTTGTTCTTTTTAAATGGAATTTGATTTTTAGAAAGGTAGAAATGCCGCAAGCGGGAGGTGATCTGAGGAATATAGTGATTGTCGGACCTGGGCAATGTCGTGCTTGACCAAAAACAGCTGCACACCCCATGGTCACTGATGGAACCTCTGCGGTGTGGCAAAACGACCGCACTCTACACTCTGTCTTTCCAGGCACGGCAATGAACAAGGGAAGTGAGGGAGAACGTTATAATTTACTGCGCATGCGGGGCAGGGTTTAAGGTACCTCTGTGCACAGCGGCTTTATTCTGTGTATTTTAACTCCGTTACCATAGCAACAGTTCCCATACTTTTTGATCATATATACGCCCGCCCACTATTTCTCACTTTCTTTGAAAACACACACACACACACACACACACACACACACACACCTATACAAACAACTATAGTTTACCATTCATTTTTCATAACGCACACATGCACGCACACACACACACATAAACAAATATTGATCTCATTTTTTCTATCTTATGCTACTAATATCTAACCCAGAATATTACTGTTAGCGGACCAATGGCCGCCGTTGGACTCATTTAACGGACTTTTCTATTGGCCATTTTCTTTGTTCTTAAGTGGTGTTCATTTTTGGTAATCTGATGGATTCTTGGGCCGTTGTTGATACTTTGGTTTCTTGGATCGATGCCATTTCGTCTTTCCTTCATTTGCTCGTGATCGATACAAAAAACACAACGCCGGAGCCGGCCGAGGAATTAGCAGCAGCTTAATCGACCCCCAGACCTACGTGTTTACGCTGCTTTTAATTCCGTGTTTTTGTTTGTTTGTTTTTTTTTTTCTGCATGTGGAGAGATGTTTATACAATGAGTGTTAATACTGCTTATGACTTGAAGGAGCCTTAAACATACATACATACGTGATGGAAGTCGACTCGTGATCGAATAAGACCACTCCCAGGACTCCTAACTCCCAAACAAACATTTCATGGATGATTTCCATGTCGTTGATGACGTCTTAAATTGCTCATAAGGCCCTCAAGAGGAAGCCATTCTACGTTGAATACAGGCGAGTCTTTTAGCAATATACATACATACATGCATACATAGCTGGCCACTCGTATTCGAAGATACCCGTCTACTAGAGCAACTAGCCAATCCCTATTGCAGATGCTTGCTCAGGCGCATTTGTGTTTATTCAACACCCACAGAGCCCGCGTTTGTGGTTTATACTGCAGCTATGCTGAGCAGACCTTAATTACAGTTTGTGAAAGAGTGTTTTATCTAGCGGGATCCACAATCTGAACAAGTCAGTACGCTCAAGCTCTCGGCCACGATGACTTGTGACTTCGTGCTAGAACAGCTATCAACGCCCCCCAAGCGTTCTGTCTACCCAATTTCAATTACAATGCTTGGTTCAACCCGTGGTATGGTTTTTAGGTATTTTCCAAACGTGCCGCACGCTGGGATCACCCCCTCTAGACCGATAGCATCAGGAAGTCTACTTCATGACCGACAATGGTGGGATTCGAACCCGGGTTTCATGGCCAGGATGCGAACGTTCTAATCACTCGGCCTATACATACATACTTGCATACATACATCTATACATGTAGATAGATAGATAGATAGATAGATAGATAGATAGATAGATTGTGGACCAAAATAATATATAGAGAATTAACATAATATATTCAGCATAATATATTAGATAGATAGATTTAATATATATATATATATATATATATATAGATAGATAGATAGATAGATAGATAAACATATATTGGTAGATTTAACATAATATATTTGATAGATAGATAGATAGATAGATAGATAGATAGATAGATAGATAGATAGATAGATAGATAGATTTGACAGCGGACTCATGGCCAGAAAGTGAACGTCTTATCTATATGGGCGAATGACACTCGCTTACTATCTGTAAAAAGGCAAAGAAAAATGGACTATTGGTGGTGGGAGGGAATATTCAACGTCTAATGCCATACTACAAGCAACCTCACCGCCTCAAAAAATGTTTGAGGACCACTAGTTTATAGTGGAATATCGATTATAGTGTATTTACTTAGTTTTTTCACCCTCAAAAAGGCACTAAAGCCACTAAGACGCAAAAGATGATTGTGTATTAGAGAATATGAGAAAGAAAAAACACTATTAAAGAGAGAAAGAGAGGCCGAGAGAGAGAGAGAGAGAGAAAGAGAGAGAAAGAGAGAGAGGGATAGTCCGAGAGGCCGAGAGAGAGAGAGAGAGAGAGAGAGAGAGAGAGAGAGAGCAATAGAAGAACGGGAATTAAGAAAACGGAAGATAACTGTTTTATCGCAATTGTTTTTAATTATCATACACAGTAATATATCAGGTTATTTTAGTAACGCTACTGAACGCTTTGAAATTATACAGTTTTTCTTTTTTTTTTTCTTTTTAGTTTATCTCAGATGTTTTTCTGTTAAGTGTTTTCTCCTTCTAAGTTGAGTGAATATGGGCTTCAGGCAGTACCGTGTGCTGTATAGCCTAATCATCGGCAACTAAATCGCTTACCGCACAAGGCTTTCCCGGTGAGAAGGATGGCTAGACAACCTACAGAATAAAAAAGAAAAACCCATCAAAGGGCGGATGGACGTTCTCCTAGAGTTAATAGCCAATGGGGTAGATTGAACTATTTAATTTTGCGTGCAGCCAGTGAGATGACGAGACGCCATCGCTGGAGGGCTTCCCGGGCGGAAGTAAACGACTAGGGCGGAGAGGTTTTCTACCGAAGATATTAACGGTCACGTGTCCGAAGACCAAAGCCGAACCTTTCAAATTGGAGGTCATCGGCGGTGCTTTGATTGACTTAAAAAGAGATTTTGATTCTACAAGGTCTATTCGCTCAAGATACAAAGAATGTATACCTTTCAACATAGATTGTCTGGAAGCTGGTCAAGAGCTCAGCTATACAGCAACCTTACGTGCACACCCGGACATGGGATTCCTGATGGTGATTATGATAAGTATGACACTGTAATAGCTGTAGTCTTAACTAGAAACGAGATACGAGGGACACTCAGAAATTTAAAGCCTCATCCAGAAGGAGTTGGAGAAACAAGACAGTTTTTCACTATTTTTCAATATAGTCTCCCTTGACATCAATGCATTTGGTCTTACGAAGCTTAAGCATTGCAATCTCATCACGGAAGAAGGCGGCATCCTGATCCTCCGAGAACTCCTCCACATATGAACCTTCTATATGAACACCTGTTATACGTGGATCGTTCAAAATGGTCTAAGCCTCACCCAAAAGACAGTTTTTTACTATTTTTCAATATAGTCTCCCTTGACATCAATGCACTTGGTCTAACAATGCTCAAGCATTGCAATCTCATCACGGAAGAAGGCGCCATCTTGGTCCCCCAAGAACTCCTCCACAGCACATATGACGTCATCATCATTTCCAAAATGGCGATAAAGTAGGTGGGATTTGAGTTTACGACACAGGAAGAATTCAGATGGAGATAAGTCTAGTGAGTAAGGGGGATGGAATAGTAATTCAAAGTCGCTGTGTGAACAGGTGTATTATCCTGGAGCAAGTGCACACCTGACATCAGCTTCACTCTGGGTTTCAGCTTGATTGCTTCCTTCAACTGTCTTAATTATGTTGTATAGTGTTGTCCAATAATAGTTCTTCCCTTTTCCAGGCAGTCCATAATGATTTCGCCTTCAGAATCAACCCCCTCCCCAAAAAAAAAAAACAAAACAAAAAAAAAAAGCCATCATTTGCCTGTTTGAACTTCTTCGTGGGTGAAGAACCAGAGTGTTTGTTTTGAATCTTTGATTCAGGCTCGAGGTGGTGAGCCCAGCTTTTGAGCTTCTAATCTGCGAGTCAGTCTGGAATCGAGTCAGACGTGTACTGGAAAATGTCAACCCTTTTTAGCTTTTGGTACCAGCATTCTCGGAAGCCATCTTGCAGACAGCTTGCTTATTCTCAAGATCTTAGTTAAAGCAGTATGGACTGAACCAGAAATAATACATATGGTGTTTGCTATCTGCTGGACAGTAAGACGTCCGTCATACAAAACCATACGATGAATGGCATCAACTTGTTCAGTGCTTGAAATTTTTCGATTATCGAGGGTCAACTTCTGTGTTGCCCCTGTCCCGTTTGAATTCCGCAGCCCATTTCTTGACAGTTCCATTATAAGAAGGATATAAGACAAGAAAGTAAAACGTTCACAAAATACAAATGCAAAAGGAATACAGTCAAGTGGTTATAACCTGACTTCAAAGAAAGAAATAGAAAGATGTTGGTAAAATCGAGAATTGTCCATTTTTCTAGGCTAAGAAAAAATTCCAGGATGCATTAATAGGATTTGTCTATAAATTTGGGAACTTTTAGCGTTCATTCCTTAGCTTGGAACAAACACCTATATTTACACGCTCTCCCCCCCTCTCCCCCCTCTCCCTCTCTTTCTCTCGGAAACATGAACCAAAAGGAAAGGAAACTAAATGAAATCGGCTAGACTATATATCCCCCAAAAAAGTGATTAAAAATTCTCATCGACCCTCTCCGGGGTGCATCACTTTACTTCGATGAAATCCTAAAGGACAAAACGCATCACCTTTCCACTTTAATTTTGCCATATATATATATATATATATATATATATATATATATATATATATATATATATATATATATATATATATATATATATATATATATATATATATATATATGGGGAGCGAGAGGTGACGTGGCCTAGTAGTTAGAACGTTTCCTTTTTGGCTATGAGTCCCGGGTCCGAATCTCACCAGGGACGATTTGTCAGGAATGTGACTTCTTGATCTTATTGGTTTGGAGAGGGCGATCCCACCGCGCGGTACGTTTCGAAAGTGTCTGAAAAACCATACGACAAGGTGACCCAAGCCTTGTGAGTGAAATTGGGTAGACGGAACCCTTGGCGGTTGTCGATGGCTGTGATAGCACGAAGTCTGAAGTCATCGTGACGGAAGGTTTTAGCGTGCTGGCCCTGTTCAGGTTGTTGATCACGCTAGATAGCAACCCTCTCTCCAAATGACCAAATATCGCATCATCTTTTAGGCGGAAACACTTTTTGGCTGAACTGAGGCTCTTTCACTTTCTTATTTTATGCTTAAAGCTTTTTTTTTCTAGCTAAAAACAAACAAAAAAAAAATCAGAAATGGTTCTCTAAAGATTTTTCATTATTCTGAAACAAAGAAAATCCCGAAATAAAAGGCACCATAGGCGAGTCCGCGGCCGGTTTCCACGTTTTACGTTTTGTATTGATTTCAATCAAAAGGCGGAATTTAATTTTACTTATATTAAATGAAATATAGTCTAAAAAAACTAATAATAAAAAATATTTTAAAGTAGTAATTAAAATTGTAGTTAATTAAAATGAATTCTAACCTAAACTTCTTTTAAATTGTAATTAAATAAATAAATAAAGTTTCCTAAATTAGAGAAATGAAGTAGCTAGTTTGCCGTAAAGATAAAAAAAAATTTTATTTAAAAAATATTTAAATATAAAATTTTTAAAAATCGTAATATAAATATACTTGATATAGAAAAATAATTTTACTGACGGTAAATAACTCGGATACATTTTACTTATATTAAATGAAATATAGTCTAAAAAAACAATAATGAAAATATTTTAAAGTAGTAATTAAAATTGTAGTTAATTAAAATTAATTCTAAACTAAACTTCTTTTAAATTGTAATTAAATAAATAAATAAAGTTTAATAAAATAAATGAAATGAAGTAGCTATTTTTGCCGTAAAGATAAAAAAAAAATTTTACTTAAAAAATATTTAAATATAAAAAAATTTTTTTAAATCGTAATATAAATATACTTGATATAGAAAAATAATTTTACTGACGGTAAGTAACATTTTACTTCTATTAAATGAAATATAGGCTATAAAAACTAATAATGAAAATATTTTAAAGTTGTAATTAAAACTGTAGTTAATTTTAAAATGAATTCTAACCTAAACTTCTTTTAAATTGTAATTAAATAAATAAATAAAGTCTAAAAATCGGAGTAATGAAAAATTTTACTTTAGTAATATTTAAATATAAAATTTAAAAAAATCGTAATATACTTTAAATATATGGAAAAAAAAAGTCCGTAAGAATTTTAGCCGTTAACAATATAATTTAAAAAAAATCTAGACGACAGGCTTTTAACGGAAGTTAGATTTCATTGAAAAATACATCCCTTCCCACGACCCAAACGTAGCAATAACTGATACATTAAATTATAGACATATTGAAAACCCAGCCACCCCTGTCTAGAAAAATAGATTTATCTGTAAGCTTGGAAACATGAATTTTGTTTTAGCTGTGTATTTAAAACCCAGTAATTTTAATAAGTTACTCCAAAATTCACTTGAAGATGAAATGGAACTAATGTCTTTAATTTAATCACAAAATTAAATTCGTGGCTTTTAGCTTCCATTTTTGAAACATGGTTAGAACTGTGTAGCGAAAAAAAACATATTTTAAATCAATTAATTTATAATAATATTAATGCTCTGTAAATTTACATTGAGCACTATTTTGTAAAAATAAAAATATCTATAAGAAAACCGGATTATATATCTTGCTGTTCTTTTTTTTTTATATATATATATATATATATATATATATATATATATATGAGCACACACATACATTCCCACTTAGCCGAATCATTATACACCTGATCAAGGCCAGAGGGCAAAAACGACCAAAACGTTGTTCTGGCAACTGCATAGATGAAGAAAAAGTAGCCCTAGTGTAAATAAAATGCCATTTATCTTTGGGGGGGGGGTGCAATGGGCGAATCTGAATTCAAAATCACCTCCTACCTCGTAGGTCCTGCATCTTTAACTTCTGACGGGGTAACCTCAACAGCTCCGGTGCAAAAGGAACTGGCAACCCATTGCACTATTCTGCCTTAAATGTCACCATGAACCACAATTGTGAGGCGATGGAGAGTAGTGATCAGTAGTGACCCCATGCAAGGTAGTAAAGCCACTAAGACACAAGGTGTTGCAGGGTGTGGGAGAATTAAGAACATAAACATTAATTATGTCCAGGAAGAGAAAAGATTAATGAGGAAGACAGTAGATAGCGATTGACATTGCATTTAAATTTTTGGAGATTAAAGTTTGCTCAAATGCATGGAGCCGGAAGGGAGTCTCCACGATCGGTTTTCTTCCTATCTTCGACATATATCTATATTTTGATTTGTTTTTGGTCGACATGTTTTGTTAAAAAGACAAAAGAATGTTTTGTATCCTCGTCAAAATAACTAACAGAGAGAATACAAGAGGATGCTAGAAATGTATCAAACCGACCCCGGCTTCCTAAAATCTGACCACGTGACCGAACATCAGATATTCCTTTTGGAAGAGCTTAAGGTCGAGGCGAAAAGTGTTCAGTGCAACATTACTAAAGCAACAAACAAAATTGATACGTATACAACGTAGCTTGATCATGTCGTTCTTTTTCGTTCGGTTGTTGTTAGCCGCCATTATAAAACGATAGAAGAGAAAGAAGTAAAAAAAACAAAAACAAAAACAAACAAAAAAAAAACATCCAAACAAACAAAGAATTAATCGAATCTTTTCTTCACATTCTATTGTCATTTGAATGGTCGGATGTTTATTTTTCATTAAGGCTATCAAAAACTTGTTATATCGATGAGTGTGTGTGTGTGTGTGTGTGTGTTTTCTTTAGGATTTTGTCTTCTGCTTTTATCCAATTGAGTCGAATCATTTTGGATCTTTCATCTACAATTCCAGATGATAATATCTACGCTATTTTGATACACAATTTGGCTGTTCATTTTCTCTATTCATATCATATCTTATTAAGTCATTAAGCTTAACCGCTGGCTTTCCCATTTATATACTGTTAATCCTTTTGTCTAATATATATATATATATATATATATATATATATATATATATATATATATAGTTATACTTATTATGTATCTGTGTACAGCTAATTATATAAAAAATATGTTTATTCATTAGTTGGAAATACAATAAATTAAAAATTTGTGGATGAATATTTGTCCTCCCATCATATATATATATATATAATTATTTATTTAAAAAATATGATTCCAACACGCTACATAAGAGGTCTCATGTTTCAAAACAAGAGCCGAAAACTCGAGCACTATTTTTTAAAAATAATAACAAAAAATACTAAAGAACTTTGGATTATTTACCTAACAAGTTCTTTTCCTATTTTATATATATATATATATATATATATATATATATATATATATATATATGCATGTATGTGTGTATGTATGCATATATTGTTTAAAATGTTCTATATTTATGGGTACTCAATAGCAAGGAAATGCAATAAATTAAAAATTGTATGTGGACGAATATTTCTTCTCCGCCACTATATATATATATATATATATATATATATATATATATATGTATGGGGAACAAATATTCACATACAATTTTATATATATATATATATATATATATATATATATATATATATATATATATATATATATATATATATATATATGCATGTATTGTTTAAAATTTGCCTTCTTCATGGGTACTGAATAGCGAGGCTATATATATATATATGTTTCTGTGTGTGTGCAGTATAGTGGTTAGCGGCGCGGAATGTGTGATTGGCGTGTCGAGTTCAAATTCAAGTCGCTGCTTTTACGTTCGCTTTCGCTCAGAATCTCTTGGAATGATATGCATCTGTCTCTTCCCATTCTAGTTTAGGGTGTTAGTAGTAAGGTAAACTGGACGTTCTAACATTGATTGGCAACTTTATGTTGGCAACAATTGCGTGCGTGTGTTTTTCATGTGTGCTGGTGTATACGTTAAACAGTACAAGCACATGGAAGTCACTCAAATATACACATATACATAACACACGCGTATGCAAACGTTACACACAGACAAAGACTCAGACTGTTAGGAGATGCTAACTTACTTCACCTATAAAGGACAACAACTCAAAATATTTGAATTACTTCCCTTGTCTGCTAGTCGGAGCGGGCCCTTCTGAATTCAACATGGTAAGAATCTGACTAGCAGGCGGAACTCACGGTTTAAATCCAAACAAATCCTTGCAGTTCTCAGGCAGTAAATGAATAAAAGTTATTTTATTATGTGTTAAAATACACTTGGCTTTTATTTTCATTCGTTTTTGTTCATCCCTATAACACTTAACCCATTGGTCGACCCGAGGACAGCCTGGTCAGCAGTGACCAGGCGTTCTGATCATGGCCACACGCCATCTATACCAGAAGAGGTCTTGGTCCTTAGGATCATCGGACGATGAATTGAATGTAGGGTCAAACCCACGCTGTCCACGGTTCAACGGTCGTTGGTCGCTGTCCACTTCGGTCACCACATCGCTCCGCCCACGCCGCAGAGCTGGTAGGCATCGATTAATCGCTCAATGTCATAGCTCGAATTCAAACCACGGCGAGCTGTGTTATGATGAAAAATAAAAAGAAATGTCTTTTTGCAGACGTAATAAAAACGGAAAAAGAGTCTTTGTGTCAGTGTTCGATTTGATTTATGTAGTTCTTGGTATAACAAAAATTAACCCTTCCCACTAAAATCTCTTTGGTGACACTTTTGCTTATCGGTGCGAATTTCTTGGAACCGGGCTCAAAGTCGGGAATTCTCTCGGCAGTAGGTCACGTGGATTTCAGCAGCTCCTTCGCCGCTGTCTCGTCTGCAACTCTAACTCCAACTGCAACTGCCTGGGTCGTTCGAGCGCTCCGCTTAGATTGACTTTTATCCAAAATCGGAGTGGGGGCTGACGGTGTTTGAGAATTTGGGGGTTTTCCCAGCTTTCTGTCACAATTAAAACAAGGGCCTTTTGTTGTCTGGTTTGTAATATTAACTATCTCTCCAAATTTGGGAGCCCCCCTCTTCCTATGGGTAGTAGCTGCAAGTAACTAATCCCTTCCCTTATCTATACCTCACACCATTACTTTGAAATGGGCGGAGATAATTTCTCTGTCCCTCTTGGTATCCCATCTAAGCCCGCCACCTCAATTGTTTCTTTGACGACTTCGGCTTTCAAACTGCGTGGGCAGAAAGGCGGCCTCAACTTTTAGTCATTAATTGTACTTTTTAGTTTTCAATAATGGCACCGATTAACCCGAAAGGTCTATTCCCTATCTGAATTTCTTCAACGTCGCATAAAATCCTAAAGTCGGCGAAACCATTTCCGTCTGCTGATAGACAGACATAGGCCAGTGTCTTGATTCTGACTTTGTTCCCAAAATGATCAAATATTATACTCATTTGACCGTCTATTTCTTCCTGGTAACCATTCACTTTTAGGCAAGCGGACATAAATCTATATGTCATCTGATGTTTTTAACCCCTTCTGTCTGTCCCAAGTAATATTCCAAATTAACCCTTTCTTTTCCTTTTTACCAGTGTCACATCCCAACAAGCTGGGATATAAGAGAGACCTTTTTTTTGATAATATAGACTTTTCAAAGGCATCATCCCTGTGACCCGGATGCGATGTCCGCAGTTCCTATGGATCCTTTCAGTCACTTTGAGAAAGGGATCAAGTGCCTGAACAAATATTGGACTTACATTTGATATTAAGATACATTAAGAAAGAGGAAATTTTTCTGAAAAATCGACGTCTGTTGCCTTTTCGAATTGTTGCTGTTATTTCTGGATTTTCGGTTCTGAAGGATGTGCACATGGTGTAGTGGTTAATGGATCGGCAAGAGCCCGTTACATTTACTTTCGTTCAAATACCTTTGGGAAAAGTATGAATCCATCTCCTCTCAGCCCCATCAGCTATAGGTTAAATAGGTAGACTAGACTCTTCGTTCTTGCTTGGTAAACAGTCTTATCGCCTCAGTTCGCTCTCTATTTAAGAAAATTCTAACGATCATAAAGATGAAAGCCAAACGTGATAGAGAGAGTAAGAGATAAAGAGAGAAGAGAGGGAAGGGAGAAGGAAAAAGTAAGGGAGAAAGAGTGATGGTAGGGATGGGGGATATGAAAGCTAATCATGACAGAGAGAGAGTAAGAGATAAAGAGGGGGTAATTGAGTGAAGAGAGAGGGAAAAAGTAAGTGGGAAGGAGATAGATAGGTAGGTAGAGTGAAAGGAGGATGAAAAGGAAGAGAGAAGTGAAATAGTCACTGAGAGGAATAGAGAGGGAACAGAGTAAGACAAAAGAGAGAACGGAAGAGAGAGAGAGAGAGAGAGAAGTAATAGAACGAGAACATTGAAGAGATTAAAAATAGAGGTGGAGTGAGAGAGTGTGTAGGGGGGAAGGAAAGTGAGAGAGCGGAAGAAAGAAATAGCGAGAGAGAAAAATAAAACAAGAAAATGAAAGGGAAAAGAAATAGAGGGAAAAGAAAGCGTTGGGAGATAGAAAATGAAAGAAAGAAGAAGAGTGAAAAAGAGAAGGAAGAGGGAGAGAAAGGAAAAGAGAGGTATAGAGAGGTGTAAAAACGAGCGTGAGGGAAGATAGAGATGAGAGAAAATGAAAGAAAAAAGAAAGTGGAAGATAGAACAAATGAAAAAGAGAAGAGGGAAGAAAGGAGGAGGGAAAAGGGAAAAGAAAGAAGTGGAAGATAGAACAAATGAGAGTGAGGGGAAGTTAGAGAGAGTGAGAGGAAAACGAGAGGAAAGGGGGAGGGAAAAGAAAGAAAGTGGAAGATAGAACAAATGAGAGTGAGGGGAACGGACTGAGAGGAAAGGGAGGAAAGGGGGGAAAAGGGGAAAAGGAGTGGAAAAGAACAAATGAGTGGAAGAGTGGGAAGGGGGAGGAGTGAAAGGGGAAGGAAAAGCAGTGGAAGATAGAACAAATGGGATTGAGGGAAGTTAGAGAGTTAGAGAGGGAGAGTGAAAGGGAGGAGGGAGGAGTGGAAGATAGAACAAATGGGATTGAGGGGAAGTTAGAGAGGGAGAGGAAGGGGAAAAGGAGGAAGGAAAAGGAAAAGAAAGCAGTGGAAGATAGAACAAATGAGAGTGAGGGGGAA
Source organism: Acanthosepion pharaonis (assembly GCA_903632075.3). NCBI lineage: Eukaryota > Metazoa > Mollusca > Cephalopoda > Sepiida > Sepiidae > Acanthosepion > Acanthosepion pharaonis. The sequence goes on from CAHIKZ030001247.1 coordinate 350,096, forward strand.
GTTAGAAGGAGAGAGAGGAAAGGGAAAGAAAAAAGGGAAAGTGGGAAGATAGAACAAATGGGAAGGGGAAGTTAGAGGGAGAGGAAAAGGAAAAGAAAAGGAAAAGAAAGCAGTGGAAGATAGAACAAATGATTGAGGGGAGTTAGAGAGGAGTGAGAGGGGGGAAGGGGAGTTAAAAGCAGTGGAAGATAGAACAAATGGGATTGAGGGGAAGTTAGAGAGAGTGAGAGGAAGGGAGGAGAAAGGGGAGGGGAAGGGAAAAGCAGTGGAAGATAGAACAAATGGGATTGAGGGGAAGTTAGAGAGAGTGAGAGGAAGGGAGTGAGTGAAAGGGGGAGGAAAAGGGAAAAGAAAGCAGTGGAAGATAGAACAAATGAGAGTGAGGGGAAGTTAGAGAGGGGAGGAAGGGAGGAGTGAAAGGGGAGGGAAAAAAAGAAAGCAATGGAAGATAGAACAAAGGAGGGATTGAGGTGAGAGGAAGGGAGTGAGTGAAAGGGGGAGGGAAAAGGGAAAAGAAAGCAGTGGAAGATAGAACAAATGAGAGTGAGGGGAAGTTAGAGAGAGTGAGAGGAAGGGAGTGAGTGAAAGGGAGAGGGAAAATGGAAAAAGAAAGCAATGGAAGATAGAACAAATGGGATTGAGGCTAAGTTAGAGAGAGTGATAGGAGGAGAGTAATTGGGAAGTCAAAACGGTGGAAAATAGAAAAAAAGAAAGTGAATGAGAGGAAGTGGGAGTGGAAAAAAAGTGATAGTGAGAGTTGCGTAGGAAGTGATAAAAAGAGAGAAAGATAAAAAAAAAAAAAAGACAAAAAAAAAAAAACAAGAAAAACGTCAGATAGCCTAAAAGAAAACGCTCATCAAATGTAACAAAAAATTCTTCCTACTATTAACAACAATCGAGTGAAATAGTTTTTGGTATTTTTCATTTCATAGTTTTCCGCGGTTTCACTTACCCGCGGCCTACCCCTGATATAAACTATTCAGCGTTTACGCAATATCAGAATCCCAAAGAATAAGTGTTGTGGTATTAGCAATGAATGGTCCACAGCAAAGTCGTAAGGTGTTTCCCTCGAGTGATAACGAGAAATGAGGAAAGAAAAATCGTATGCTAAGGTTTGTAAGATCTACCGTAAGAACTAACCTTTTTTGGGGGTCTGAAAATCAGAAACTAACAGTCACCATGCAATACTGATTTCTCTATCCAAATCTATCTATCTATCTATCTATCTATCTATCTATCTATCTATCTATCTATCTATCTCTATTCATACCTATCTTATTCTGTTTATATCTAAAGTTGTTCATTATCTATCTATCTATCTATCTATCTATCTATCTATCTATCTATCTATCTATCTATCTCAATCTGTTCCTTATCTATCTATCTATCTATCTATCTATCTATCTATCTATCTATCTGTTCATCTATCTATCTATCTATCTATCTATCTATCTATCTATCTATCTATCTATCTATCTGTTTGTTCATTATGTATGTATGTATGTATGAATGTATCTATCTCATTTTGTTCATTATCTATCTATCTAACAGATTACTGACTAGATAGATATATAGATAGATAATCTATTTACTTGGTTATTAACCTTTTACTAATAAATGTTTGAGTAAAAGCCACACACAGGATTCTTAATGTCGATTCTCAAAGCAGACAGATCATCACATTTGCCATATTGTCATGGCCTAATCTTCCAATCCAATTTTCCCTTATTTGGCTTTGGTCAGAGTAAGCCAATCTCAGTAAATATCTTATCTAACAAGTTATAATGAGAGCTTCAATGTCGTGTAATGGTGAAGGAGCTAATCTTGTTAGATTGCCAGGAAGTCACTTGGATCCTTGCTTAGTACCCTCAATATTGTAGCCCAGGCCAGAACAAAGCTAAGATTGTTAAATAAATACGACCTACGTTTTGAATACTGTCTTACTAAAAATAGCTTCTATGAAAACTTAACATATATATAACGCTATTATTATTATATTTATTTTCTTTGATTTCTGGCGTTTACACATTTCTTTCTTGGTCCCGCTCAGGGACCTAAGGTTAGAAATGGCATCATGACACTTTCCACTGACAAAAAAATAAATAAATAAATAAAAATAAAAAAAAAAAATTAAAAAAAAATGACATAGATAAAGCCCTTCATAAAGTGTGGGCTGTACTTGTCAGAACAATTTTTTGTATCTCCTTGAGGCATGGACTTCCAGGAATCCCTTCAATTAGTCTACTGCAATCTTTTCCAATCAGTCCTAGGGCTCCAACTACAACAGGGATAGTTGATGTTCCCATATGTCACATTTTCGAGATTTATTATTATTATTATTATTATTATTATTATTATTATTATTATTATTATTATTATATTTCGATTTCTGCTATGGTCACACTCCTTACCAAGTCTTCGGAAAGACCTAAGGCAGATAATGGTGCGTTTTTATGGCTACATTTCGTGATTTGTTTTTCTAACTCCCATGGCATCACTAACATTACATGGACAAAGTTCTTCTTAGTCTGTGGACTGTACTTATCAAGACAATTTTTGTATTTCTCTTTAGCTCTGATTTCCAGGGATTTTTTCAATGCGTTGTTGTGTTCCTTTTTTATCATTCCAAGCGCACCTACTACGACAGGTACTATTCTTGTTTTCAAATTCCACATTTTTTCTATTTCGATTTCCAAGTCTTTATACTTCGATAGCTTTTCAAATTCCTTGATTGCTATGTTACAGTCCGCTGGGCAAGCCATATCAATTAGGTTTTTCTTTTCGGTTTTTGACAGTTATGTCTGGCCTATTCGCTTCAATCTTCCTGTCTGTAACTTTTGTAACCAGTGCTGGGTGATGTTCGTTAACATCTTTTCCAAAGTGTTTGCACATTGTCTAGTGTAAATATTACCCAACACTATCGTGACGATTTTTATGTCCATTTGGTGAAAGTATAGAACATCTTGAAATTAGATGGTCTATGGTTTCCTGATATTTGTCATAGAACCTACTTTTGGGATCCACAATTTTATGTCTGATACTAGTCTGAAAGTGCCTAATGAAAAGATTTTGGTCTTGCGCTTCCGTTTCGGCCTTTAATCCAGATGCTCGTAAACATCAGCTTTATTAGCCTCGTTCTGGATATTGGTCATGCAAAGGTTTGTCATGTCAGCGTTGTTTCATCTGTTCAAGAGCTTTATCCTTGGCTTTCTTTTTCATATTTTTTGCTGCAACAGTTGGCGCTTGGGTCCTGTTTTTGTTTTCTACAGAATCTACTAAATGTAAATCTCGTTTGTATTTACAACCTTCTTTCAGAATTTAATATTTCTTTCTTTCTGTTTTTGTGCTGTTTGACTAATTCTGTCATCCAATCCTTTGTTGTTTCCATGTTAGTAAGTCAATAGTTGTCTTGTATGACAATTCTAATTGAATAAGACCTTTTCCATTTTCTTTACGGGGTATGTATAGACGGTCTACATCAGTCTAAGGATGATGCATGTTAAACTTAGAAACAAGCTTTCTTGTTTTAGAATCCATTCGTCTGATGTCATTTACAGACTAGTTCAAGATGTTTGATTTATATTGAACCACTGGGCTGGTAAACAATTAATGGCCAGAATTCTGTTCTGAGAATTTAATTCAGTTCTTAATACCATCGCACCCTTCTATAGTAATCTTTTCGTTCTATTTCTTTCATTTTTTATGGTGAATTCCTTCACCCTCATTTACACCGAGGTACTTATAAACTTATAATTGTTGTAGCATACCTACGGACGATAATAGATGTGTCCCCATTCACATAAATACTATATGTTGGTCTGCAATTGAAGATTCGGTCTGCAGTTGGAGATTCGTCTCTAGCTGTGTTGGTCAAACTCTTTGCCTCCGGGAAGAGAGGATCCGCAGACGAGGCTATGTCGAAGAGCAGAGTCTCGTCTCGGGAAACAGCTACCCGACGAGATCTACGGGGAATTTTTGGCCGAGCCTACGGGCTCGGACACCCCCACATTAAATTCGGCCGTCTGCCACATCTAACCGCATGGGGCGGTTGGTAGATATCCTGCAATTGGCGATTCATTGTGGAATTCACTTGACTCACTTCTAGCAGTTGACTACTTCTATGCGCCGCTGGCGGGTCTTATATGTGTTGTTCTTGTCCTAAGTATTATCGTTCATTACCAACCTTCGCGTGATTATTCTATTCAGTAACCTTCCCTAGGTTACAACACTAATAGAGGAGGTTTGTTTTAGTGAATCTCGTAAAATTGTGACTTTGAATTTATCCAAAAAATTCCAATGTGAAACATTTTACTGTTTTCAGGGGACCTTTAAGTGACTGTCATTCCTAGCATGCAACGTTTCATCTATTTAAAATAGATGGCTCATTTTCTTTGATATATATATATATATATATATATATATATATATATATATATATATATATATATATATATATTCATCCTGCTAAGTTCGTTGGTTAATGATATTAGAGATATACAAAATAGTAAGGGAAACAAAGAGTAACCTTGAAATAGTACTCTGTTGATGTTTATTTTACCAGACTCCATTTATATGATTGAGGTGAAGTGTTTCTTTCCATATCAACATATTTTGTTTGATGAAACTGATGACGATGAGTGATAACTTGTATATATCTAAAGACTTTAAGGTCTATGAATGGGGTACACTATCGAATACCTTACGGTAATCTATCCTGGACATACTGAGATGTTTCTTTGTATTGAAGCAGTTTTCCAAGATCGTTCTATTAATAAGTAATTGGTCTTCCGTAAGAGCCATGTTTGCCCTTTTTTTGTTCAAGAGGTAGTATGTCATTTTTTTCTAAGAAGGAATATGTGTTTTGTTAACAGTTTGTAAGTAGTGGGAAGACATGTAATTGGTCTGTATTTTTTTGGACATTTGTGTCAGCATTCTTGGCAAGAAGGGAGTTAATTTCTTTGGTTAGCCATGCCTGAATTTAAGTAGGATCATTGACCATTTATTCATTTGTTCTTTGACTAGTTTTTTGTGCTGTATTTAGATAACAGAACCAAAAGTTATGAATTTTATCTATTGCTGGAGATTTCCAGTTGCGTGCTTTTTTTTTTTTTTTTTTGCAGTGGACATTCAACATTCCCGCCCATGTTTGTTTTGGTTTATTTATCATCCGTTCTACTTCTTGTGTAATCCAATCTGCTTCTTTTTTTTATGTTCTTTAGGAAAAGCCGACATTTTCCCCCAGAGCTGTATAACCTCTTCCATTGTTTAGGGGTGGGAGATGGGTTTTCACTAAAAAAAGATTTGTTTCCCTATTTCTCTGGCAAATTTCTTCGTATCGGTTTGAAAGATCCTGTTCTGTCTGTAGAATCTTGATCTTTTTTTTTTTTTATAGCGTCTGATTCTTTGAGCCTTCAATTGTATTGTTTGCTTTATTTTTCTTTAGCTGATAGGACTTCATTTTCATTCCTAATTTTGTATTTTTTCCCGCCTTTTCTAGTCCTTACATTTGTTCCTTTTACCAGTTCATCGAGTACTGATAATTTACTCCTAAATTGTTCAATTTCTTTCTCTATTTTTCTTTTCCAAGGTGAATCTTTAAATCTGTGAGACTGACATTTTTAAACTGTGGTGTTTAATTTTTAGTTGCTGCTATTGTTGACGCATATATTGCTTTGTTGAGGTTATTTTGAGGATCGACTTCATCAAGGATTAATTTAAGTGCTGCATTGTAGAGTTTAATAGTTTTGAGGTTCTGCTTTGTTGGTTGTAATTTAGGGAGTTGTTCTCGTTCCCCCATTTCAATATTTTGTGACTGACTTATATGTCTTATGATTTCTTTCTTGTATATTATTCTTGTTTTCGGTAAAATAATTCGGTTTAAGATGTTTTGGTCTCGTTTTATTACAAGCTTGTGAGCGACGCCTTTCCAACTCTTCTAAATTTTCAGCATTATCTTAACAATGATTGGTACGTATCTCAATTTCTTCATTGTGATCTGTTATTTGTGTGATATTAGTATTCTTTATGTCCATGTCTCGTTCCCTTTCATGTTCTGTAGATTCACCAATTCTGGTAGCAGTTCTTTTTAAATTCTTTAATTTCAGCATCTGTCAATCTGTTATTTCTCATGATGTAAAGTAATCCCTCGTTTATCGCGGTAGATTGGTTCCGAGGCTGGCCGCGATAATTGAATTTTCGCGAAGTAGGGACGCCATATTTACAGTATTTATTTAACGTGTATTTGGACTTTTAAAACCCTCCCTGTACTGTTAACACCCCACCCATTACAGTACTCTATTAATAACAAGGACAACTGTTAAGCAATAACACTTTAGATTAAAGCAAAATAAAGATTGTTACTGTATTCAACACGAAAGAAGTTGAAGTAGAATTTGAATTATGATGGTGATGAATTTGCTGCACAGTATAAATGATGATGATGAAGCTGATGATGACTTCTACTGTGCAGCCGATAATTGTATTTTACGTCTCTTCAGACGGCGCTGCCCTTTCTATTGCTATTTTACGCTTGTTTTGTTGTTCCTAGACCAGGAAATAATATTTATTATTAATATTTTAATGGGTTTAATGAAAAATTTTAGGTGTTCATATATTTTCTAGAATTTTCCAGAAACTCCGCCATATATTTTCCATATATATATTTTTAAAAATCCGCGAAATCGTGAATCCGCGATAGTAGAACCGTGAATTAGCGAGGGATCACTGTACCTTCTTACATTGGCTAGTTTATTTTTGTCAATGTCCTTCCTAATTTCTTGTCTAACCTTTTCTCGCCAAATGCCAAATGTTTGGCGAGTAATGTTTGTTCTGAGGTTCACAGAACGCAGACCATTTTAACTTCCCTTTCTTTAAATGAATGATTGTGGATCTAGATGGAGAATTTGAACAGCCATCATTGGGATTATCTCGGTTGTGGGGACCTGAAGATTCATTATTTGTGTAGGAGTTTGTTCCTCTATGCCAGATTTTTCGACCAAGTAGGTTCCCTCCTGAGGTACGGGCTCCCTGTTTATCCACCGGAGGAACCATATTGGTCTTTTTGGTTTGACTCTTAGTTCTCATATTGTTCCCACGAGTGACGCGCAGGTCCGGAAGTCCATCCAAAGTTCCCCCCGGTACATTGGGCAACGTTTTTTTTTTTTACAGACAGGGTTCCGAAGCCTGTAGGGGATCGTTCGCGACATTATAACGGAACAATTATTCACCCCTCGGCCCGATTAAACACCCCGAGTTACAGGTTGTCTTTTCAGAGTTTTCGTTATCGTTACAAAAATGACCATATTAAGTTTTAACTTTGTATAAGTCGCAAAGACAGGTGGACATACATTGCAGGTTATCACAAGAAAATAATACGAAAATAAGGAAGAAAAAAGGTAATCAGTCAATACGATCCTTACCCATGCGCGCGCACGTACACACACACACACACACACACACACACATATATATATATATATATATATATATATATATATATATATATATATATATATATACGTATACACATATCGACAGATATACAATATGCTTAGATAAAAAGCGCAGTTCGGTTACGGATACTTCCGTTGGAAGTGTGGACAAAAAATAAGGATAAAAAGAAAAGTAAATTAAAAGGAAAAGAAAAAAAAATCAAAGTTGAAATGAAGTCAAAAAGACTTAAAATTCATTTTCAAAATTTTTTTAAAAATCTTCCATATTGAAACGTGAACATAGATTGGAATCAACCAGAGGCTAAAATGTTCGACTTGTCGGCGCCAATGAGAGTGATAATAATCAAATTTTATATGGTAGATCACAACCCCACCCCATGCGACACTAATAATTAATAGAATGGTCACTAAGGAATTCATTAAACAAAACAAAAACAAAAATGGAAAAATACAATAGATTTTTCATTTGGGGTCATTTCTCACCCTCGTCATAATACGAAATCCTAAAAAGTAAAATTCTCACTCAAAAAAGTCTGTCAAATTATTATTATTATTATTATTATTTTGCCTGTCGCTTATTTCGTTGGCTCGCATGACCGTTACGCTCTGCCAGTACTTCATAAATAATAAACTATTCCGTTTAGGTCGCATGAGACGACAAAAGACATATCAAAGACACTATTTGGTTCCAGTCAGAAAATGAAAGAAAGAAGGGAAAATAGAAATATTTAACATCTGTTAAAGTAAAACGGAAAAATTTTCAATTTCTAATCATTTTATTTGTACCCCCTTACTTCTGATTGTTATTGCAATATTTGTTAAACCTGCTAAGCTCAACTATTTAACGATACGATAGGGGAATTTCTAGCAATAATTTATTGTAGAACTCTCCATGCGCTTATTCATTTATTAACTGAAGAAATTTCAAATACGGAAAGCGTGAAATTATTAAGGGTTAAAACTAGTTATTATTATTATTATTATTATTATTATTATTATGTGAAGGATATTGACATTCCATACTGTTTGAAACAAAAATTTAAGAAGATTAACAATACTAAACCGTTACCTAAACCGTTACCGTTACCAGCACATCCAAGCTTACAGCACCTGGTGTTACCAAGAGGTTTCCCATCTAAGTACTGACCAGTTTCAACGTTGCGTCACCCCGGCAATCGTACAGGAATCGGTGTTTCAACATGATATGGGCTCAAGCCTAGGAACAGTGGACTTAAGAAACTTATTTTCCTGAACATATTTATTTGAATGATTGAATAGGATTTAAACGAAAAGTAGCTAGGTCAGGGTTATGGTCCAGGTTAGGACCAAGGAAGAACAACACGAACACAAGAGTAGAAAAAATAACGACGGTATATTACACGAAGTAATAATACAAGATGTGGAAGGTGTTAGTATGACTGTCAGTCTGGTTTAGAGTGAACTAATATCGGCTCGACTCGATTCGGTATCTAGCCACCCCCCACAAGGGTTGCATGTGGCACAAGGCCGAGTTTAACGTGGGTTTCCCGAGCCCGTAGGCTCGGCCAAAAAAATGCCCGTAAAACACGTATAAACGGGATCGGGTTGGTCAACCTCCCCGAACGAGACTCTGCCCTTCGGCGGAGCCTCGTCCGGGTTCCTCTCTGCTCAGAGGCAGAGAGTTCGACCGTCAAGCCGAGAAGCTCGGCTTGATTCGACCCTCTCTCTTGAAAGGCGTAGTATGCATAGTGTTAGGAAGAGTTCATTCTGTAGTTGTAGGTAAGGACCCATGACCCTCAGTGAAGATCGAATGTTTCCTTATAAGGTTATATAAGTTAATATTACCTTTACCATCAGAGATGAGAACAGATACTTCACTTTGTTTGCAGCCCGATGGCCAGGGGCTGAAGAAAAGCGTAACTCGTGTGGCACTGTTTGCTCGGACAATTAATTCCTTACAAAGAAACGGTTAATATTAACATTGACATTATGGATCTTTCAAGCTAAAACCATTTTCGCCTTAATTTTTGTTGTTTTCATCTCAGACCATCGACTTGTACTCAGGTCTGAACGGTAAGTGAAAATGCATTGAAATCTAAGGTTTCTAGTCAGAAGTGGCATTGTTTCTACTTCTCTTAAAAAACTGATCATACGCCGCTTCTCCCGTCTCTGATCTAATCTCCCGGGAATGCAAGAACCTTAGTGGCCATTATCATTCACAGAGGAGCACTTTACAGAAAGCAAAACAATTTCCGCTGCAGACATTTAAAATATTCACCGTGTTGATAAGGATATCCGTTACGAGTCCAAAATAATAAAACGCCAAAGATAACTTTTACTTGAAAGAGAAATAGATTACTCTCTCTCTCTCTCTCTCTCTCTCTCTCTCTCTCTGATGTATTAAACAAGAGATATTTTTTGCGCGCATGCGCGTTCACTGTTGAATATTTATGAAGCTTATCGTAGAGGCCATCTTGCCACAGATGTAGGATATAGCACAAGGTCGGTTTAATGTGAGGTGCCCTACACACAGACCAGAGACAAAAACATTAGCCATACCTCTGTCACCCGGGCATTTGTATCCACCAAATCTGCTTATTTAATGCAATATGGAAGGTGTTTCTTCCTACCGCAACCTTTTCCATTTATATCACCCGCTTCATCCATTAACCCTCTACCTTGAGTGTCTCTCGAACTTTTTATTATATATATATATATATATATATATATATATATATATATATAAAATATAGTTTTATAGTTTTAAGGTATGCTATATTTATGGGTGAAAGTAATCCAAAAGTGTTAAATTCAATCATGTGCACATGGCCTGACGATTGCGTTTATATATATATATATATATATATATATATATATATATATATTATAATTATTTTTAATATATGTTTTTTTGTAATACACAAATTTATATGTTTTAAAACTGAAACTCCAATCCCAAATTTAATTATAGAAATTAAACTTAAATTAATTCTTAGTCTCGCTTGACAATGGAAAGAAACTCTGGATTTTAAGTTTAATTTTTATAATTAAATCTGGGTTTGAAGTTTTTGTTTTGAAACATAGAAATTTCTGTCACGATGGAAACATATTTAAGAAAAAAATATAATATTATGCTCTACTTATGTATCGAGCATTTTTTTTTAAATAAAAATAAATGCTGAGAACTCTGGATCATAAATCTCACTGATCTTTCCTATTATTTTATATATATATATATATATATATATATATATATATATATATATATATATATATATATATTAATTTTTAATATATATATATTTTTTTTAATAAATAAATAATATATATATATATATATATATATATATATATATATATATATATATATATATATATGTAATAGCAAAATTGTCCAAATCGTGTAACAACAAAAATTGTCCAATTGTTAGATTATTAGTTTGAACCGTTGTATTTTAGAAATGATTAATGATATCTTACTGGAATTCTCCGAGGTTTTTATAACACTATTTGTCTCTACTTTGAGCAATAAGAATGTATAATTACTCTCCAAGCTTAACAGAATTAAATCGAAAATGTCATGTTCTTCATCAAATAGTAATACCTAAAGAGCGAAAGTTCATGATCTGAAGTTCATATATATATATATATATATATATATATATATATATATATATAATTCCAGGATCATTTTTCCAACTTATTCGAGATGATCTTCGCCCTCTAATCTTCTAACGTTTTGTCCTGAAATAACAAGGTGTCTCCCACGTTTCAAGTACGATTTCACTTTCTAGTCTTTTTCACTGCTCTTTGGACTGTCATAGTTGAAACTCCTCTCTTACGTGTCAAACGTCTTACGGATTGAGTTGGGTCTTTTCTAATTGATCTCTTTAGTCCTAAGTTGAAATTATGATCCTTTTCTTGTTGTCATCTCCTAATCCAGTTTCCCCCCCTACTATTCCCTCTTTTAAAAACATATTCACCGTTCTCTTGATGATTTTTTAATGGACTTTGAAGATGGAAGCCAGAGTATGAACGTGAGTACCATTAGTAAAGGTCTGAATGATCTTTTTCCTCTCACCATTGCTCAGTTGGGAAGATGGTGGGTCTGTCAGAAAACGATTTTAACCAGTTCTCTTTCGAGCTGAATAACTCAAAAGGTTTGTCAGTGATTCTTACGAAAAATGGTGTCACGATGGCTAAACGTCTTATCTAAAAACCTGGTAAACAGAAACTCATTTAGTCTAGTAGTTTTTTTTTTAGTTTTAATATATATATATATATATATATATATATATATATATATATATATATATATATATACACTCCAAGCAAAGCAATAAAACCACTAGGATGCAAGGAGTTACCGAGAGTGAAAGAAGACAGTAGATGACGATTGACAATTTTAATTTTTGAAGATCGTAGTTGACCGGAAAGCAAGAAACCGGAAGAAAATTCCACAAGTGAGACTTCCCCGCCAATCGAGTACTGCACTTAAATATCGACGTACCTACGAGGAAATCTCATCAGAACAATTACCGTGAGAATATTGAGATATTTGAGGGTCTGTGTGATCCAATTTCTCTCTTTACGTGTTCAATCAATTGGGATTTCATAATCTCTCTACGAGCGATGTCTTTTGGATATATTCTAGCTTTATATTTTAGCGAGTGGCTACTTTCTCTTTTGTACAGTTTGACACAAATGCATGGGACATTGTACTTTATGTCTTGCAGTCATTCTTTCTTGAGGCAAACTAGATCCCGCCATTTTCAGGGACAGTTAGGTTTTCCTAGAGAATACGAATGAATGCATCTCATTGACGCTATTATAAACCATTCTTGATCTTCCCATCACCCAGTCTCTGTAATGACCTTGTGCCAGGTAACATCACACATGAAATATGTATTAGATCAGCGGTTCTCAAACTTGTACCTTCTGTAATTTTTCGTACTGTGTTGGCGCACCATTTGAGAAGAAGTTCTGAGTTATAGTACCCAAAAGTAAAATAGGGTAAACATTCGGGACTGTTCGTGGCAGTGGTGAGGGACGAGGGATACAGAGGGCAAAATGTGTTACAGTATGCGTAGGCTGACACAAAACTCTGATGACTCAAGGTGTAGTTTGAACTGACAGTGATGAATTGCTTTTGTTAAAATTTTGATATCAGACCAAAAAGGCGCGAAGACACCGAGATAGCTGCAAGAATTAGAAGAGTCCGACTGGCTGTTGTACTCAGATTCCATAGTGGGGCTGGACAACCTGTGGTGATGGAATTTTAGCCAATGAGTTGGCATGCGTCCTCTCGATGATCTCTCTCTCTCTCTCTCTTTCTCTCTCTCTCTTTCGTGCACGCACGAGCTTCTTCCTAGAAATGATACTAGGAGACTTTTCTAATACCTTTCATCCCAAGTGTTATGGTAATTTACCCACGCACGCATGGACTCTCCCAGCTATAAATAGGAGCAGGTACTGCCTTTTGTAGAGGGAAGTTTCCAGCCGTCAGCTCTGACAGTCAGACCAAACATTCTTGCTGCCTCACTCTCGTTTGTATGTGTTTCTATTACTGTTTCTGTTAATATATTTGTTTAACTCAATTCCTATTTTGTGTCTTTATTTCTGGCCCTAACAGGCCGCAACGCCTAGCAAGGCGGTAAAAGCCACCATGATGCAAAGCCCTTACTGTGCGTGAAGAAAAAACAGAGAAAATTTTAATGAGGAGAGAAGACAATAAAAGAACAGAGTTCAGCGATACAAACACCCGGAAGAGAGATCGGCATATTTGTCACTCCAGTATATATCTTGCATATCTATATGTCTACCATTCGTCCATGCTTAGAATATTGCTGCCACAATGGCTTCTGGTAATATATCTAGAGATCCTTGATGAAATCCAAAGAAGAATCAGCAATATTATTGGTCCTGATCTGGCGGCTCGGCTTCAGTCACTTTCTCACCGCCGTAAAGTTGCTTCTGTGTGACGTTTCTATAAATTCTTTCATTGTAATTGTTCGGATGAGTTCTTCACTCTGGTACGTAGACATTGGGAATTTAAGCGCATTGGTGATGAGGTCTCATCAATTTACAGTCGATTTGGCTAGATGTAACCATAAGTTCGATGCTAACAGTTCCTTTTCTCGCACTTCTCGCTTGTGGAACTCTCTTCCAGCTGCATGTTTTCCAGTCAACTTTAATCTTCAAAAATTTAAATCCAATGTCAATCGCTATCTACTCTCCTTCTGACTACTCTTCGTTTGTTCCCGTTCCTTAGTAATATTTTTGTTTTCTAATTCTCCCACAACCAGTAACCTCCTTGTGTCTTAGTGGCTTTATTACCTTGCTTGGGGTGAACTCGCTTAAAAAAAAAAAAGGTGTGCGAGATAATAACCTATTAGAATAGAACGCACGGTTACACCTGGCTAGTTCAACAGTAAACCGATGAGACGTAATTGCTAATTAAGTAGCACGCTAAAATTCAATCAATCGTGGAGGCAAGAAGATTCAGAACAATTGCCATGAAAATATTTGTAGAAAAAACAGAGAGAAGCCACGTCGGGGCGGTGGGAAAGAGATGCCAGGTCAGGATCGAGTATATTAGAGAAACAAAAGGAAGTTGTAGAGAGTCGTTGTTTCTCGCATTGTGAAAGGGAAACAAAGGGTGTTTCATTAAGACGGATTATATATAAAGGGTGTTTCATTAAAACGGATCAAAGTCAACAGTAAATAAATCAGTGTTATTGATAAAAATTTATTAATTTCTCTATTGGATCATGTTATTTAAGTCATGACAATTATGTGTGAAAAATAATATTGCCCAAATGGCCGCCAAATCTGAAAGAAAAAGAAAAAAAAATCATTAGATGCTTAAACTTAATTCACATTTAAAATCGGTCCAAGTTATTGGAACACCCTTTATAAAAGAGGAAGTGAATTCGTGCCTGTCACAGTTCCACATGTTTGTGGCCTTGTTCCAGTCTTAATTAAGCCTAGAATCTACTTTCAACCTATTCATTGGTATTATTTTCGAGAGGAAATACCTACGCATTGTATTGATCTATCGGCTTCCCTGACCAATAATATCCGCAACTAAATAATAAAAAAAAGGCAACAGGTCGAAAATTAATTGATCTATTGATTACTCTGTATAAATTCATGTGGCGAAACAATTTTTTTCTTTTGCGTCAGCAGTTATTTGCGATTATCGATCTGTCCTAACCTTCAAGTCGTCTGTCACTTTCAATTGCTGTCACACTTATTCCATTCGATCTGTTTATCGGTATTTTTTTTTAGATACAAAAGTAGATAGATATGAAGAAAGTGATATATATATATATATATATATATATATATATATATATATATATATATATATATATATATATATATATATATATATATATATGTTTTATATATATATATATGTTTTATTATATATATATATATATATATATATATATATATATATATATATATATATATATATATAAATATATATATATATATTTATATATAACTTTCTTATCTATCTACTTTTATATCTAATGTATGTATGTATGTATGTATACATGCATGTATGAGGCACGGTGGAGTAATGGGTAGCGGCTTGAATTGAGGAATCGCAGAGCCGAGTTCGAATTCCAGTCGAATCCATTACATTCACTTACGTATTAATACCCTTGGGAAAGGTATGAATCCTCTTCCTCTCCCTCCAGCTATGGGTAAAATAGCAGGACAGACTGGATTCTATAGCCTTGGATGGCAACTCGTCTAGGAGGGTCGTTTGGGAACCTTGTGGCACTCGGTGCACCAGGTCTCTGTATTCTTCCCTTCAAAAAGTGTGGATGGTCCTGCACGAGGCCTTCACCACTATAATCAAATCTCATGTGCCGGTGTCGGGCTGTCGGTTTCCTGGAAACTGATCTGCTTGACCCTCATACGTCGAATCTCGACGGGAGAGTCGACTATATATATATATATATATATATATATATATATATAGATAGATAGATAGATAGATAGATAGATAGTGAACACTCTGGGATAGATATGAATAGAAAGATAGATATGAACGTAGATAACTCGCTAGACAGGTAAAGAACAGACTGAAAGATCTGAATATAGATAGATATGTAACCATTATCTACAACCCGTATTATGCTAAACGCCTCCGCTGACATACCTTCCTACCTATCGACCAGAGAAATCGGATCACTATTTTTTGTTGCTCCTTGGTGCACACTGCTAGCGGAGCAGCCATGTCTACACTGTAACAGCAGCAAGAAAACTGGTGTGGTCAAACTCAAACATCGATCACGTGACCACAATAGTACCAACCGTTAGCACGCTTAAGTAAAAGGCAGCGTAGCAAACCTAAAGATATGTTATGGCAAAAGCGCTGATGATTTTTAACTTACCCTCGTATGTTTGAGAGAGAGAGAGAGAGAGAGAGAGAGAGAGAGAGAGAGGTGAGACGGGGAGAGAGAGGGAGAGGGAAGAGAGATATAAAGAGAGAAAGAGAGATATATATGTTTTACGTTGCACCTTGAGTCAATGTCGGGTAGAGTATTTTTATTTGAAAGACGTGGGCGAAATTTTAATCCCTGGATCCTTTAATTCGATCAGCAAGAAAGGGAAGCAACAGCAAAAATCGTTAAGATATTCCGGATTAATATTTGGAAATAGGATAATCCATCTGTCTATAAATAGGATAATCCATCTATCTATAAATACCGAAGACGGAAGTTGGAAACTGATTCTGGATATTCAATTCTATAAAACCGAAGAACAAACGTTGCCACGAGCGCATAAAACCCTTTTTTTTATCAATCATACATCTTATATATATATATATATATATATATATATATATATATATATATATATATGTGTGTGTGTGTGTGTGTGTGTGTGTGTGTGTGTGTGTGTGTGTGATAGATATATATACAAGTCTTTAGTCTACTTAAGAAATACGCGTTTATTTTACATAAGAGATATTTTGATAATGCACTTAATCCAAAGCTCCTGCATTAATCACCAAGATCGAACGTTATGAAATAAAAAAAAAATTCAGATCGAAATTCAGCTTACAACAACGTGGCAGGCTACGGACGTATAAATCTACAAGCGTCTGTCTGTCTGTTTGTCTCTCTCTCGCTCTGAGGATATACAGCTAGTGTATTAACTAACGTCATGGGAAGAGTAACGGAATTCAAGTCGGGTTCGTTGTCTGTGAGGTGTGTGGGGGGGGCTAGCTAGGAATCCATCATCTCCCACCTCTCGCTATGAGTTAAATAATATGACTTGTACCTGGAAAAAAATTTATTCGTAAAAAATTTGTTAATGCAATATTCACTCCTAATAAAAGAATTATTTTTACAATCCAACTTATGTTTCGGTTTTAAATAGCCCATTAAGGGTTGATAATCCGTAAAAAAAAACAAATCGATGAAAAACTCTCTTCCTCTCCACATATATACACCATATTCAAATGCAATGTCAATCGACATCTTCAGATACCTTGATCTAATTCCCCGTCCCTCTCTTCATCCTTTCCTCTATCACGCCTCTTTACTCCTACACCCACTCTCTAGTGGCACACCCGCCTTGCTTGGGCTGAAATACTTAAAAAAAACAAAACTATTTCCAATGAGCTTCACACTGTACAAGGTACTAGACCCACTCGGCAAAGAGAGCGTTTTCAAACAGTTCACCGCATGCAAGTCGATAATACCACTAAGTCAATCCAAAACAGGGAACAATCGATTGAGTGATTCGTTTTCTACGATTTATCAATGTTATATAGGAATAAAGTGTCGCTGCCGACACTTGAGATTGAACATAGATCGCCAGTCAGCAAATACAGGCGATCCTATTACTGAATTAAATAGACCACGTGCCCATAAAGGAAACGCATATATGTGAAGTCGTGTGACGTCTAAAGATCGCATTTCTAGTCTATCCTCTATTACCATGCCGATCGCTATTTCTAGTCTATCCTCTATTACTATACGGATCGCTATTTCTAATCTATCCTCTATTACTATGCGAATCGCTATTTCTAGTCTATCCTCTATTACTATGCCGATCGCTATTTCTAGTCTATCCTCTATTAACATTCGGATCGCTATTTCTAGGCTATTCTCTATTACTATGCGAATCGCTTTTTCTACTCTATCCTCTATTACTATACGGATCGCTATTTCTAGTATATCCTCTATCACTATGCGGATCGCTATTTCTAGTCTATCCTCTGTTACTATGCGGATCGCTATTTCTAGTCTATCCTCTATTACTATGGTGACCGCTATTTCTACTCTATCCTCTATTACTATGCGGATCGCTATTTCTAGTCTATCCTCTGTTACTATGCGGATCGCTATTTCTAGTCTATCCTCTATTACTATGCGAATCGCTATTTCTAGTCTATCCTCTGTTACTATGTGGATCGCTATTTCTAGTCTATCCTCTATTACTATGCGGATCGCTATTTCTACTGTATCCTCTATTACTATGCGGATCGCTATTTCTAGTCTATCCTCTATTACTATACGGATCGCTATTTCTAGTCTATCCTCTTTTTCTAATCGGATCTCTATTTCTAGTCTATCCTCTATTACTATAGGGACTGCTATTCTCTACTCTATTCCCTATACTATTCTCTATACGGTTCACCATACGGATTACTGTTCGAGCGAGTATTATCGAGCAAGTAATATGAGTGCGAGTGATATTCAAAGACGTCTGACACCAGTATTGTTCAACGGCATACTATAGTTGTATCTGCGATTGCATAGTCTTTACTACAACGAGCAATTACAAAAGTGGCAACGCGTGTTCGTTGGCATCACAA
Organism: Acanthosepion pharaonis; assembly: GCA_903632075.3. Taxonomy (NCBI): domain Eukaryota; kingdom Metazoa; phylum Mollusca; class Cephalopoda; order Sepiida; family Sepiidae; genus Acanthosepion; species Acanthosepion pharaonis. The sequence continues at coordinate 368,375 of CAHIKZ030001247.1, forward strand.
AAATGTACTTTTTGCAGGTTAATTAAGGCCAAATAATATTTTAGATTGTAAGTTTTTGGGGGTGGGGGGCGATAATAATGATTTAATGATACAAATCTTACTAATTAATCCAGAACTCGGAGTAGATGAGTTGGATTCATACCTTTCCCAAGAGCATAAGTGAATATAACGAACCCGACTGGAGTTCGAACTCGGTTCTCCAATTTCCCATTCCGAGCCGTTATTCATTACACCACTTGTATATCCAAACTTACAGCACCTGGTATTCCAAAGCGCTCATCTCTCGACGTGCTGACCAGTTTCGACGTTGCTTAACTTCGGTGATCGTACGGGAACCAATGTTTCATCGGGATATGGCCATAAGCCAAAAAGTAAGCAATTTGAGGTCTGGGCAAATGTATACTACACAGCCCAAATGGTTAAATTTTTGTACCTACTTGATTCTGACGTCTCTAATTCATACCCCTTCTCTATCTCTCCTTCCCCCCTCTCTCTCTCTTCTCACGCTCTTATTCTCTCTAACCCGTCACTTACGCTTTCTCTCTCTCACTCTCACTCACTCCCTCTCAATGACTCTTTCACTCACTCTCTATCTCACTCTCATTCTCCCACTTTCTCTATCACACTCTCTCTCAGTCTCAATCTCTCCCTCTCACCTTTCATTCTTGCTGACGACCATACATTATGTCATCTTACAGTTAGTCTTTTCTTCTCGCTTTCCTTTGCTGCTTTTTCTAGGAGTTCTTTCATTTTATCCTTCTGAGCATGCTATCAATAATTGCTTACAAGTTTAAACAACCCGAGCTCTGGTTATAATCCCAAGTGCTTGTTTTTTTTTTGTTTTTTTTTTTAATCGTATACATGGAACATGGCCACCATCAAAAGTTGAAAACATTATCAGAAGACAACTTCGGTAAAATATTGCGTAAGTTATTGTAATAAGGGACTGATGAAAAAAGAAAATACTTTTGATACACCCTTATAATTTAAAGAGCAGATTTAGACGTCTTCTCAAACGGATATGCATCGTTTGAAACGTCCCAGACATTCTCAATGCGGCATCCATTGTTACATTAGAGTGATTCTTTGTTTCGATGTTTTTTTTTTTTGTTGGTTTTTTTTTTTTTTTGTAGTTTTAGGCACATGCTAGATTTCCTCAAAGAAATAATGTTGAAATTAATAAAAAAAAAAATCAGCAAGGCCTCAAAAGGTGGGCAAAACATGAGTCAGCTGCGGAAATAGTTACTCAAGTTGAGAAAATTTAATGGCGGGAAATTGTACTCTTAGCTTTGATGAGTTCAAAGTAATGCTTTTCTTTACACTGACGGAAATAAGCAGCCTCACGGCGATCATTATTGGCAAACGTCAGAATTTTAAGATAAAAGTCTTCTATTAAAACTTTTTTGCTAACTTTTAGTGAAATATTTAGCACTAAAATGAATTTTGATTTCGGAAAACAAGATTTATATGACGACACAGCCAATTTTCTACTTACAAATCTACTAAGGATAAATCCAGAACATCAGTTGGAGATCCCATGTTCAACGCTTAACACAATTTACGATTATATATATATATATATATATATATATATATATATATATATATATATATATATATATATATATATACGATTATATATATGTGTGTGTGTGTGTGTGTGTATTAAAAGAAAAGATAAACCGCAAACGTTTTTTCATTTTAAAATATATATTATACTCTATTTTCGATAATTCTACTACACAGTGTGGCTAGACACATGATTGCTTCAAGCCAGGATCGAAATTCAACAGATTGGACATCAATCAGAGACTCTTACCTCTAGGCTATTGGCACACGCTACAGAGAAACGGAATTTTTAATGCATTATATATGTGATATAAGCATTATCAGTTGCCAGAGTGTTCTATGCATTTTTTTATATATCAAGAACAATTTTAAGGGAAAAGAAGTTTGACAAAGTGGAAAATGTTTACATGTGACATGTTTCATTCTTTAGGCCTTTATCAGACGGGATATATACATATATATATATATATATATATATATATATATATATATATATATATATATATATATATATATATGTATGTATATGTGCACATATACTTGCACATAATTATATATTTCTTTCTCAGGTTTTATCAATACAGTTTTCATAATAATGTAATGTAACTGAGCTATTAAGTATATATTAGTGAATATACATAATATACAATGTCAATAGCATTACTCGGAGTTTCATGCAACCTTCAGGTGCTGGCTGAAGATTGCAAGGTTGCATTAAACTCCAAGTCATGCTATCAATGTTGGATATTATATATATTCACTAAAATTATATATATATATATATATATATATATATATATATATATATATATATATATATATATATATATATATAAAAGAAGATAAACCGCAAACGTTTTTATTTTCAAATATATATTATACACTATTTTCGATAATTCTGCAAAATGTGTTGTGTTTCCGGATTCGCAACCATCTTCAAGCAAAAAGTAGATATTTCTTGGATTGGTGGTAAGCGTTTATATATATATATATATATATATATATATATATATATATATATATATATATAGTTATCTTATTAATATTTCGTTCTTTCTCATGGTACAACATCATAGAACTGTCTTAGGAATTTACGATTTACGTCTGATATTTCGCGACCGTTATCGTCTCATAGCAATCTTCTATGTCAGCATAACACAATCGACGACTGTATTTGGTCATTATGTATGGATGCTGTAATTTTGTGTGTCAATGTGTGTGGGGTGGTTATGACCTTTTAGCGCTGGTCTCAAATCGTAAATTCATATTAAAGTTCTATGACGTCGTACCTCGCGAAAGACCGCAATATTAACTAGAGAACTATATCTATATATATATATATATATATATATATATATATATATATATATATAAACTCTATCACCAGTCCAAGAAAGACATTTGAATCACTACCACGCGAAAATTCATTTTTTTTAATATGTGGAAATATCTACTCTTTTCTTGAAGAAGGTCACGAAACCAGAAACTCGTGTAGCAGAATTATGGAAAATAGAGTATAATATATACTTTAAAAATAAAAATCCATATTTTAACCAAAAACGTTTGCGGCTTATCTTCTTTTTAAAAAATACACTTTTTTCTCGCTGGAACAAGTATAACCTCCATATATATATATATATATATATATATATATATATATATATATATATATATATATATATATATATATATATAAAGAAAGAACAGTAAGATTTATAATCCGGTATTCTTATAGATATTTTTATTTTTACAAAATAGTGCTCAATGTAAATTTACAGAGCATTAATATTATAAATTAATTGATTTAAAATATGTTTTTTTCCGCTACACAGTTCTAACCATGTTTCAAAAATGGAAGCTAAAAGCTTAGAATTTAATTTTGTAATTAAATTAAAGACATTAGTTCCATTTCATCCTCAAGCGAATTTTGGAGTAGATTTTTTAAAATTACTGGGTTTTAAAAATTCAATTAATTTATAATATATATATATATATATATATATATATTTATGAATGTATGATTAATAAAAAAATTTTCATTTACTTGATTGATTTTATATTCATCACTGCGACTCCATTGTTTCTGATCTAATGAATATGCATACTCCCTCACGGCAACATGATTGGTTGGTGTCAGCCATAAATACAGACTGATGTGGAGGTACAGAGACGCCTATTGCCTACGCTTATCGCCTACCAGTACGACGAGGACCGGTCCATGACGGTTACCTGCTAGATTGTTCTACTCGGTTACAGTATGTCTATTCGAGTACAGTATTTACATTAGTCACTATTGTCCTCATACGTATCTTTAAGTTACACAGTGGATAAAGGCGTTGGTTATCCAGTGACAGACCCAAATGACGGTTTACCTGCTAGATTGAACTTTCTGCTCGGTTACAGTATATATCCATCCTTTCCAGGACAAATCAGTTTCGTAGACGGCCCTTTTTGTAATCGCTCGCTCCACTCGTCAGGGGGTTTCAGTAGCCTGCATTTACAAATCTCAAGGAACTATGGACAGTTATCAAAGACGGCATAGTTCAACGTATTTCTAGAAAACTATCGACCGCTCGTAGTATTGCTTTCACGTCGGCTTTTGCACTACTCCAAGTTAGAAATGGTATGACAGATAACTAATCGCCTCTCGCAAGAATTTGGGCACGTCAGTGTATCTTTTAAAACAATGCTGATATGCATCGCCAGAGGGAGTCGGTAATGAAAAACTGGAGAAAAAGATTCGTCACCTTTTTGGTATGTAGCGCAATTGTCTTACATATCTTCCTGTAACTACAGAACAACAACAAACATATGCAGTAGTTTTATTATTATTATTATTATTATTTGACTCTTACATCATGAAATAGCTTGATAAGGAAGATTCACTTTCGGTACATCCTTATTCCGTCTCGATACGCCAACTCCAAGGTCCGGCTGCATTCTTGGGAATCTCAGACTAACCAATTTCTATTTTTATGAATCCGTTTACACTTAATCACGTGTAACATATCAGCAAGGCTACCTGGTAAAAGGTTTATTGAAATCCATGTGGCAAGTGGAAATTGCGCGGTCATTGCCAACATTATAAATTTGTGAAATTCTTGCTGGATATTCGTTCAGATTATTCAATAAGTAAGCTAGACGAGTAATATATTTAAGCCGATAGGGTGATTAAATACTTTAAGCCCATAGCGAGGATTAAACACTTTATGCGGATAGGATGATTAAATTATTTTCGCTCATAGAGTGATTAAACACTTTACATCCATACGGTGATTAAACACTTTAGATAGGGTGATTAAATTTTTTCGCACATAGCATGATTAAACACTTTATGGCCATAGAGGGGATTAAATACATTATGTGAATAGGATCATTAAATTCTTTACGCTCATAGGTTGACTAAACACTTTGCGGCCATAAGGGACATTAAACGCGTACACAGATGGGAGTAATGTAATATTTAACGCTCGTGGGATGATTAAACGCTTTACTCCCAGAGGGTAGATTACTCACTTTATGAGCGTAGGGTGATTATAATTGTTATGTGTTTAGGGTTATTAAACGCCTTTCGCTCAACAACAGATAAAAGTAATGAGACATATGAAGGTTAAAAACTCGAACTGAAAATTAAATTCTGTCCACCAAAAGACAAAAGATTACTACGGTCATATCAAGTCGAAACACTACTTCTCGTACGATCACCGAAGTTAAGAAACGTCGAGCTAGGTCAGTACCTAGATGGGTGACCGCTTGGCAATACCAGGTGATGTAAGCTCGGATGTGCGGGTGGTGTAATAAAAGCTCGGAATTGCAAATCGAAAGGCCGAGTTCGAATTCCGGTCGGCTTCGTCATATTCACTCACGCGCAAATACCTTTTGGAAAGATATGAATCCACTTTTTCTCCACCCACCAGCTCTGGGTTAATTAGTAAGACTTGTATCCCTAAATTATTATTATCTCCCCCCCCACAAAAAATTATTACGCTCTGAAAATATTTTATGAATTTAATTAACCTGCAAACGGTTGATAAGCCGTAAAAAACAAATCGATCAACCAAAAGTCAAATCATGTCTGTATACTCTAGAATCAAGGAAGAACAGAAATGCAACTAGGAAGTGTAGTACACGATTTAAAAAAATATCATTGTTCACCCAATAAAATGCACAATAGCCTCTCAAGATAGAGAATTACGGATTGAGATTGTAGTAAGAACGTAATAGGATGAGGAAGATGTGCATATTATATTGGATATCGGTTGAACGTAGACTTGAAGAGGTTAAGATTGTAGCAGTCGTGACAGTTCTGGTGGAACTTGCTCCTTACTAAAGGAATCCAAAGGCGAATGCGGATGATTTGACACCGTGTACGCAGTCTGGTGGATTCTAGCTGTGAAGGTCTGAACTAGTGGAACTAAGGAATCTATTTGTCGGAACATAATAATAGCGATAGATCTGCGAGAGGCTAGAACGTTTCACCTGTGGAAAGAGATGGAAGAGTGGGAAATGATTCATCACCCACAAGGCCATGTAAATGCTTTTGCAGTCCGTCAAAGTTGGACAGTGAGGACTGGGCAGCACCAGCCAGGATACGACAGTAGTACACTATCTTTTGTCTGATCTGACTCTTGTAAAGATTTATCAAGGTAGGAGGAGTCTGGTTCTTTCTGGACCGCTAAAAGAAACTACCATTCTTTTCTACCCCCCCTCTCTCTCTCTCTCTCTCTCTATATATATATATATATATATATATATATATATATAATACCAATGTCAGTGTGCCAGTATGTCACACTTTTTCAATTAAATGGACACAACTCTGAATAGTTCATCTCCTCCTATATAATAAATGCCAATATTAGTGTGTCAGTGTCACTCTTTTTCATTTAAAGGGACTTAACTTTCAATAGCTCAGCTTCCTCTTCTAAATAATAAATGTCAATCTCAGTGCCTCAGTGTGTCACACTTTTTCATTTTAAAGGATACAACCCTCAATAGCTTATCTCCTCCTTTGATGAACTTTTAAAAGATAAGTTTAAATATTAACAGAATACTTAAAAGCAGCACTCAATTTTGAGTTTTTCTGTAGTTTATTGTTGCCTATCGCATCTAGTCCTCCCTACCTATTGTGATGAAGGCCCAATCAAGAGCCCTTCGCATGAGCTAGCTTAAATGCCACCCGATAGAGCAACTTTTAGCTAGTATATATATATATATATATATATATATATATATATATATATATATATATATTATTATTATTATTATTATTAGTAGTAGTAGTAGTAGTAGTAGTAATCTTATAAGTATAAGAAACTATACTCGTTCGAAAACCTTCGGTGTCTTGATTTGCAAATAATCAAACCAATACCAAAGGGAAAAAAGGTATAAAAAAAGAAAGAACAAAGAACAGGTACGTTAGCCGAAAATAATCGTCTAGCATGCAAGTCCAAATCCCAAAGTAAAAAAAAACAATACTAGTAAGCAAAATAACTAAATAAAGTGCTCAATACAATAAGTAGAGCCAGGCCTAGTTAAATCTAGAGAGCCAGACAAAACTACCACGGTTTCACCTTAGCGGATCATCAGGAAGGCTTCCCGTGGTAGGTTTGTCTGGCTCTCTAAGTTTAACTATATATATATATATATATATATATATATATATATATATATATATATATATATATATATTATGGGAATGTCACTGTGTCACATCTTTTCAACTTTACTCCTAAAGGCCGTAACCCAACATATCATACCATTTTGGAATCAGGGCGACTCCGTGAGCAAATTAAAACCATTCCGGGCCGGATCCGGACCCTCAATTCTGAAATTTTAGATTTCCCAAGTTTTCATTACTTCAATTGTTTTCGGCGATCTTTTTATATGATTTTTGGCGACGAATTTTTTTTTTGTACGACAACAATTTTTATAACTCTGGGAATACATTTGGGAATAATCGAAATTAACTGCGAAATCCAGCGAAGGTTTCCCATGAAATAAAAATAATTGTTTTTACGGAAAGTAAGGACCTACGTGTTGTTCATGATGACGGCCGTCTTTAAGTATAGAATCCAGAGGTTAGCAGTGAAAATTTTGAAGACAGTAGGGAAGCGTAGTTCAGGTTAGCAGTGGATATTTTGGTAAAGTAGCAGAGCGTAGTTTAGTAGTTCTTCCTTCTGTTCTTTCGCCTGACAAGTTGGCACTGAACATTAGGAGAGAGTAAACAAAATGGCCGCCTTTATACTCGACGGATTGAATATTTTACGTCTTCTGATTGGTTAACCATCTATTGGTGGACTATAAAGTGAGTCAAGTCATTTGGACTTGCTCACTAGTACATATACACACAAAAACTGCAACACTACGTACATGAAATTGTCTTTAAATTAAGTGGTCACAGAAGAATTATCGTTGAACTTTTAAAAGGTAAGCTTAAGTATTAATGCAATACTTAAATGCAGCGATCAATTTTGAGTTCTTCTCTAGTTTATTGTTGCCTATTGCATCAACGTCTGAAAGCCCAATCAAGAGCCCTCTGCAGGATCAAGCATAAATACCGCACGAATTTTAAGTTAGTCCAGCAATAAAAAGCAACTTCAGATTTAGTAAGGACTCGGGCTGCTTGCTCAAGATGTTTAATTTTTTATGCCTGTGGTTAATAAGTAAAATTTGTAGAATTGGCGACTATGGCGTTCTTCAACTTCCTGTCCTTTGTAGCTCTTGGTAAATGTTGTCTTTCAGTTATCTCTCCTAATCCCTATTTGTTGAGGGGTTCTCCCCTTTTTTTTTTACACAAATGGACTCACCCAGTATATACATATACTACGGCTACGTGAAGACCCGAGAGCAAGACCGAGGAGTCTAGTCGAGTCCAGAGTAACAGAGTAAAAGGTTGTAGGTAACCGGAAGAGTGAGGGGTGAGGTAACAGCGTTGTAGGAGCCACAGTGAGCGAGCATGTAGACTCAGTAAGAAGTCATACAGCGATACTTCAATACCAAAGACTGTATAGATATATTTTGCTACTAACCCGTATTCCTGGAACTACTAACCTGCTTTACCAGTTTGTATTATTACGTTAATACATTATTTTCCTATATTCATTCTTGGCGTTTGTTATTTAATGGTACCGGATTTCAACCCGGAATCCACAACACTATTCTTACAACCATTCACACAATCCCGTTAGGTACATTATACGATGCTTTTCCCTGTCCGTTCGGCCTTCAATATGTCTTGTGAGTATCAAATTTTCCAAGACCTCTTTCCTCGTTATGTGCCCTAGAAATTTCAACAGTGTCTTTCTGATGTTAAGTATAAATCCTTTATACTTCCATTTTCTTTAAAACTTTGTCGTTAATCACATATTCAGTCCCTGGTATTCCCAGTATCCTTCTGTAGAACAACATTTACGTAGCCTCATGTCATTCTTCATCTGTGAGGAGATTGTCCAGCATCCAATGCCATATAGAAGGATTGATATTAAATGTCAATTTAGTACTCTTTTCTTCGTTTCTAATTATTTTTTAATGTTTTTTAATACTTTTTTTCTGTTTCTTTATACAATGCAATGATTTCCTTGTCGCTTTTTCTGTCCTCTGCCAAAAAAAACTTCCAAAATTTGTACTTGCCTGATTTTGCTGTCTCCAATTTGTTATTTGCATGTCGGGCTGTTCCTTTTTTCTAATAATCATGCATTCTGTCTTCCTGCAATTGATAGTTCGTCCATTCTTCAGTCTTTCCTTTAATATCTTCTGTAGAAGTTCCTGTACTTTTCTTTCTGTATCTATCAACACTGCACCATCTGCATATTTTATACTGTTAAGGTGGTGGCCGCCAATTATGAATCCTGGTAGGACTTCTAATTCTCACGGGATTGCTTCACTCTGAAGGTTGAATAAGTCCGGTAAGAAGAGTCATCCTTGTCTTACACCCATTTCTATTTTTGTATATTTACCGAATTCATTTTCTCATTGTTATATCGTCGAGGTGAATAATACACAGAAAAGAATGTGCGCTTAATGTATTTATTCAGCACCAGTATAACGGATACATACAATAAAACACAGAATAATAAGTTACAAAACAATTAAAAAGACAACTTACAAGGAATAGACGAGGGTCAAATGCTATATAGCCAAACGAAATAAGATCAGTCCGAATATTAATCAGCTTAGTATCAACTTAGTAATCAACTGTTGAAGCCCTTAATCGTAGACTATTTAAGACTATGAGCCAGTCTATCTAGTAGAGTACTCAAGAGTTGCTAGCTACTCTACAACACTAATGGATTTATTAATTGTTTTGATTTAATTTTACGGTTTTCATTTTTTTTATTTACTCACACAATGGGGGTGGGTAGAGTTAGTGTAACGGATTACGGGCTAGAATAGGTTAATCTGTTGCATTAAAATGCCCTTCTAGAAGGCATGAACCTGTATCTCCTATATTGGTGTATGACTTATACACACTATTTAACAAAACCACTACTATGACTATTATCCGTTTCATTATCCTGACGAAGGTGACGAATATAGCAAGGGAGATAAATACCATATCTAAGTTGACAATCATGGCCTTCCACAGCTTCCTTTTTCTTATTATCCGGGTATTGCGATGACTTCTTGGGAGAGAGGACGGAGTGGTTTCTCGTTGTTTTCTCTGTGGTTATAGTTGTGGGTTTCCTTCTAGATTGGCTTCCACCCAAAGCTACCACCCACGCTACCTTGCTATTTAATCAATCGATGAGGGGGAAACAGATGGGTGGAGTCATGACTTTCCCCAAGAGCCTTTGTACGAAAGTAAAAGGAGCAGATTGAAAAAGAAAGAGATAAAAAAAAAGATGAAAAATGATGAAGAGCATGAAAATGGAGAATTGAAAAACAATAAAAATGTAGGAAAATTATGAAGAAAAAAAAACGAAAAAAAAACAAGAAGCAAGAAAAAGATGTGGGAACATTTTAAAAAGATGTACAATGAAGACGAAAAAAATAAAAAGCAAGTCAAATGTTAAAAAGATAAAAAAAAAAGATGGAGGATAATAAGAGAAAGAAAATGAAGGAGATTAGTAATAGAAAGAAAAAAAAGAAAAAAATGTCTAATAATGAAGGAAAAGGCTAGAAAAAGATTAAGAAGAAAGAAGAAAAGATAAAAACAAGAAACAGGGGAATAAATTTTTTTAAAAAGACGAAATGATGAAGAATAATGAGAAAAGATGTAAGTAAAAAAAATATGAAAGATAACGAAAGAAAATATAAAAAAGGAAGAAAAAGATGAAAGAATGGAAAAGGCTAAAAAGTCAAAGAACGAAGAATAAGAAAAGTACAAAAAACGTACAGAACAATGAAGAAAACAAAAAATGAAAATCATGAAATAGATAAAAAAAATGAAGAATTAAAAAATAAAAACAAGAAAAAAAAACGAAGAAATTTTTTTTTTAAAGTTGCAGAATAACGAAAAAAAAATGTAAAAAATGTAAAAAAAATGAAGAAAACGAAAAAAAAAAAAGAATTCAAAATAACAAATAGAAAAATGCAAGAAAACGATGAAGAAAAAAAAGAGAAAGATGGAAATGTCTTCCAATAAAGAAAAGATAAAAAGCAAAAAATGGTAGAAGAAAAAAGAAATTGAACATTAACTTCTATATTGAAAAATATGCAAAAGAAAAAAAAAAAAATAATAAAATAAAAAGAAATTTATAACAGACGCACTAATTTAATTCAAAACAATTTCCATATGACTTTCATGATAGGGCCTCCTTATCTAAATGATAAAATCTCTGGCTTGCAGGCTTGAAAAATGATTGATTTAACTAAAATCTATTTACCTTAAAGCTTTCGCGGGACAAAACCGGCTTTGATTGGATGAACGGAACAGACTCTTTCTAAAAGGTCGTCTGTGTTTCGATTTCAAAAGCAGCGGTGTTATTAGCGATTAAAATTACATGAATAATAACACACTATCTCCAAGGTCATTTCGGAAAACGAAACGAGGGTACCACCAGTTCTAACCTTCGCGGCTCAGATCCGCCATACCACGCGAACCACCTTCATTCCCATCGTATTCCATTGGGGCGATGTAAGTTCCACTCGAACAGCTCCTCGCAAACCGCTGCTTTGTGGAACTAGCTCCCGAGTGGATGCTTCCCCGATCACTATAATCTTAACCATCTAGGCTCAACCGTTTTCCCTACATATCCCCAGAATGCGTGCCTCTTATTCTGTAACCCTCTACCTCAAGTGTCTCTTGGGCCTTGTACAGGGTGAAAATTATTGTATATATATATATGTATATACAGTGTAACCCGGATATAAGAGAGTTGTCGGGACCGGAGAAGAAGTCTCTTATATCCGGGTTTCTCTTATATCCGGGTTTGGTCTATTTTGTTTAGGTAAGTATGGGCTCTAATTTGGGACCAGAGAAAATCTCTCTTATATCCGGGTTTCTCTTATATCCGGGTTACACTGTATATATATATATATATATATATATATATTTGGTTGAAGCAGAGAAAAAGCAGTTTTTATTTTAGTCTCCAATTTTGTTGTCAAGCCGCTTCATCGAAACGAGATGGGTTTGTAGAAATTTTGTGCATATTGTTATTACTAAAGAGTATCAGTTTCTTCATGATTCTACTCTTCTATTTGACCATTACAGCTAGGCGATCCTAAGAGAACTAGAAGTCCTGTCAGGATTTATTGTTGTATAGCCCTCTCATGCCGGGAGGTCAACGGCGCCAATTTAATTATAATGTTGTACATCTTCTCTAGACCGGTGTCCGCTAGATACTTTGGTTCAGAGATGAAAGGACGCCAAACACGGCTAATTTTAACTTTTAGCTATTTTATTAATGTCGACATATACTATCTAGTGTGAATCATTGCACTTCACTGGGGAGTCGTTTCAGACACGAAATAGAATACGTCTATATTGCTTGACGGTTAAGACACGACTCCCTGAAAAAAATTTTCTTTAGAAGTTTGTGCTTCTTTTTTTTTTTTTTTTGTTCCGAGATTTCGTTGGTGAGGATAAAGTTTGAGATCGTCAGTTTTCGATTTTCCGGAGCGATGTTGATACGTTGTTGTGCGTTCATTTTTACTACTGTTCTTGCTACTCTAGTCTACTGACTCTACTGACTGCCTGAACTAACTGCCATAGCTTGTAGTAGAAAGATTGTTTTTATAATCAGATTTTAAAATGATGAAATATCTTTCTCATCTTTCATCACCGGTGGCAATGTTGTTTTTAGGATGATGACATTTTTTGACCTTTATTTCAAGGATGATGAAATATCCTTATTTTCTATCATCACTGATGGCAAAGTTATTTTTAGAATGATGAAATATCATCATCATTCTGAATCATAACAGAGTCTTTTTATTTTTAAAGATCTGTTTACCGCTTTGTTGCGTTCCACACGATCATATTCCCAGAGTTGCGTGGGAATGAGCGCAAAAAAGTGTTTATGAGCAACTTTCCGGTATCACGTGGTTGTCAAAATTTGACGTATGGTCAGTTGATTCGCTAAACTAGTTCACTTGGTTCTACAGAGAGCAAAGTTTCAACGCCGGCTACCAGCGGACATTTTAACCGCTAAACCGGCAACATTTCTAGAATTTGATTTGCCACGAAATTGGCAGTCACAAAAGGAAAGAAATCATTCAGTATATCTCTCAATAACATTATTACAAAAATAGGCCAGGTTTAAGCTTGCTGCTGGCAACATGTAAACCAGTACAGCCTGTCGCATCTACCAACGGGCAGTTGGCGCCTTAACCAGCTCCAACACTAGCGTTTTTGGTAGATTTTGGCATATCACCTCACGGGACGTAAAACTTGTCAAAGATCGCATGAGCTCCTTCTCGGTGCCAACGGCTAACATATATATATATATATATATATATAGTTAGTTTATGCAAACTTAGGTAATCCGTATGGGTAGACCTGAGGAGGATGATATCCAGAGAGCTCAATGTAAAATTCAGAGCAGATATGTTTGAATAAAAGACAGACCACGTTAAGATTCCATGTAATTGTTATTTCACCATAACCCCTTTAACAGGGTTCTGGATCATCACACTTTACTTCCAAAAGCTTTTTATTCAAATATATATATATATATATATATATATATATATATATATATATATATATATATATATATACTGGACTTTCCTGAAGATCATCCGGACCCCGTAAAACCTTGCCTCAAATCATTATGTCAAGAACCTTTGTCAGACCCGCCTTGCTTTGTGGGAGATTAATCCCAGTCCTGCCTAAAAAAAAAGCGAAACAAAAAAATAACAAAAAACAGGAAAAAAACACGGCCATGTGAGTGACTATGTATTATATTATTATTATTGCTAATTAATTCCTTGTATGATTACCTCTTTATGATATAGAAATATATACTGCCCTATATAATATATTCATGGAAATCCATCTGTAGTACGAAATTCTGGAGATAAAAAAAAACTACCAAGAGTCTATTAAGTAGAATATATAACTTAGTCCATGTCACTTTAACTGGAAAACACATACAAAAGAATTCGTGGATTTACCACATTATTAAATTCAAACAAAAATTCTCACATGAAATATTTGAACTATAGCTTCGCGACTTCACACATTCCGAAATGATATCACCGTTAATAAATAAAACATTCTTAAAAAAACATCTTTCGGTCTACAATACATTTATTTCGTCTTGGAGTTTATTTGTAAAGGAAAAACGTACAGCCTGGTGATGAAAATGTGAAATTTTCGCAAATACTCGCTGCTCTAAAACACCAGATCCATCTGGCAACAACTTTATACGTAGGGTTCACGTCATTCAATGGATACCTTATTAAGTCTGTTAGCGTAGAGATTTCGTCATAAATTACATTAATATTACTAAGTCAGAATCAGAGAGAAAGAGAGAGAGAGAGAGAGAGAGAGTTAATATTTCTAATATAATGAATGAGGAAAAAGGGCTCAGAGAATTTGACACTCACACAACATATCGAAAGCAAAATGGACACAGGGAGGCAGCGGCCACCTTCCTGATGAGCTTCTGTGAATCGATAGCGAAACAGGAGGTGGTAAGCATGGTAAAAAGAGAAATGGTCTTAAATGTTTTAAAGGGGTAGGGAATTACAGAGATCGCCCACGTCCTGAAGGGACACGTCGCATGGACAAATGATATCCCGAAACTCCCCACCCACGCCATGTCGTGTCATTAAATGCCGTAAACACAGAGAACCGGGCCGATTTAATTATGTCGGCTCGCTCGATGCTAGCGTTTTAATTGGGTAGAGTGATTTGCATATGCAACTGAAGTGATTTGCATACGCCAATCATTTTTCTAACACATGCAAATCAGCCATGCCATGCGTGTCCGTGTTCTTGCTTTCGACAGCACACGATAAAAGAAAAAAAAAACATCCAAAGAAATCCGCGCAACACGCGTCTGTTACCATATTATTTTTCTGACAAAGCAGGCCGCTACTTAATTCTTCGCTGAATCTTTTCAAATGAAAAAGTCTTAACAGCTTTCGAAAAAAAAAAAAAACCCAAAAAACTGCTTCCGCTAATTTCCGTCTGTTTTCGTTATTTGATAAAACTCATTTCATACGGTGACACGCCTCTTTAAGTGGCTGAATCGCTAAAGTAGCTACCCCTTACACGTAGAAATCGATAGAATAATACATGTGAGTTTCAATCTCACCGAAGACTGTTTTTTTTTTATTTAAACGAAATTTCCCTCGTTACAAACCTCGAAAAGCAACTCAGACTATAGGGTTACTCTAGAGGGTTATGATCAATGAAGTGTGATGATTGAACGAGGAGGTGGTACCAAGTAAATATTATTATGATGATAAGGAAGTTCAGGGAAGCATCCACGTGGGAGTCTATCCTACTAAGTGGCAGTTCTTGAGCAAATGCCGTCTGAGTGGAACTTTCTCCTTACGCTTGGAATACGGAGGAAATGAATGTGTTTCGGATCCTTAAAAGTGGCACGGTGGAGTAATGGTTAGCGATTCGGATTGAGGAATCGGAGAGCCGAGTTCGAATTCCTTACGTTTTATGACTCATGATGGGAAATAGTAGCATTCCACCATGCTGATTTCTCTTCTCAAAGAGCTAATTTATATTCGTTAATATAATATTAGCCGTTTCCTTATAAGGAAACGTTTGATATTCATTGACCGAGGAACCATTTTTTCAGTTGAAATTTATAAAATCATTCTCTTGAAACAATTTTTATTTTAGGGAAATAGGTTTCTCAAGTCCAGTAGCTGTTATCGCTCTTTCCAGTATTGATTGGGAGTTTCCTTCCTAACCTTTCATTTGAAGTAGTGTGGAAGGTCGACATCTTGATTATGTCATTATTTTCTCTTCGAGTTACATGTGATATCCATTTTATTTTTTTTTATTTATTAAGCCAATTTTAATTTATTTTAATTTATTAATCCACCTCTTCTTCTCCAAGTCATGGGTTAAATACTAATACACGTATCAGAAACTTATTATTATCTCCCAAAAATCCTTACAATCCATAAATATGTTTCAATAAATAACTTTAAAGGTAGTTCATAAGCCTTAAAAAGAAATCAATCAAATCTTTTCAATTTTTGTTTAGACAAGGTAATCTTCATCAGGTGTAGATACTACTACTACTACTACTACTACTACTGCTACTGCTACTGCTACTACTTCTTGATGCTGTGTCTGTGTGGGGTGGGGAACGACCGTTAATATACTAGTCAGATAGAATGGAAACGTCTGGATTCATGGGTGGCACTAATAATTGCTTTGATATAAGCAGACATTTTTCGGTTGCCATCTTCAGAAGATTTTTTTTCTCTCTCTCTCTTTCTGAAGATGGCTGAGGAAAAGATCGGTTGAAACGTTGTGTCAACGGCATGACGAACACAAAGGCGTGTAAATTACCCGTAGAAGATATGGAGTGGTAGCGCCCCGTTTAAAAGTCGCAGATAATTTATTTATACAGTCACTAAGCGTATTTCTTTCGACATTCCCTCGAATAAATAATTCGCACATCAAAACGGCCACTTACAATCTAGCTTGATTACTCTGCAATCTGGGCATCCATACTTAGGTTGCTCAAACGTTCTATTCATTTGCGTTGAAATAAAACGTCCAGCTCCAAGACTAACCTGAAGTATGGATTGCTAGAAACACAAATGTAAATAAATAAACGGCAATTTCTGTCTACCTGTGTATCTGACCCCCACCCACCCAACTAATCCGAGCCACACTTGCTCTACATGAACATATTTATTCCTTTTTTGGAATCAGGATGATCCCGGGATCCTCTTTTCATCTGGTGCTTGAACATCTAGCATTGGGTTTTCGGACGAGGAGGGTGTAGTTAAAAATTCAAATGTTAAAATAACTGAAAAAAATTAGTTTTTAATTTATTTAAAGTAATACAAAAACTTGAATTTAACCCTAGAACACTAACAATGGGTATATAGTACCCAGCGCAAATTTTCCTATTTTTAGTTACTATTTTCAGTACCTGATTTTCTTACCTAAACAATATGTTTTTCACTTCCTATTAATGTTAACTCAAAGTACAAAGTTTGAAGTGTCTGCATGTAAAATATTTCAAATAAAGATTTATATTTAATATTTGTTTTGATATTTTCAAAATCGTGTATGATATACCCATGGTTAGTAGTTGTGTAACTTTAATTGATGGTTAGTGTTCTAGGTTTAAATATTTTAGTTTTAAATTTAATTTAAAATATCTGCGAAACTGTTATTTCTTCAAAATGTCAAGGAATCAGAGGTTTCGTGGAGTGAAGTTTTGATCTTCCGCAGAGTTTCTGATTTGAAGAACTCAGCTTTCAACCTGAATTGGAATTTCGCGCCCAAATCCGGCATTCGTCCCAAATCCGACATTCGTCCCAAATCCGGCATTCGTCCCAAATCCGGTATTCGTCCCAAATTGGTCTTTTGACCGGAATTGGAATTATAACTCAAATCAGAGTTAAAGCGAGGTTTTGAAGTTCCATGAATGAATTGAGGAATTTGAAGTTATTTCTTCAAAATTATGATTGCTGTTTTTTAAGCTGGACAAATGGTCCCTTTAGTTTTGGTCCGGAGGAGCTTGCTTGAAAGTCCGCTGGTGTGCGGCTTTTAAGCTAGTAAGCTAATAAATAAATGTGAATAAAACTTTCTGTTCAGATATCGACCAGATTAAACCATATTCACTTAGCGCCAGTTTAAAATGAAATCTTTTTTTTCACTTTTATCTGAACTATAATTTTGGAAAGTGAAAATTTCACTGAAATGTGTTGGAAATTTTTCAAGTTTTCATCGGAAATCAAGAAAATAAGAACATTAAGCAAAATCCTCAAAATATTTGCAAAAAAAGAGTCAATTTGAACAAGGAGATCCTAAACCTTTCCGACCATCTACTCGTTTATTGAATCGTTGAACTCTTCATTGACCACCCAGGCATGTACGAAGAATATCAATAATAATATTTTTTTTTTATTTAACGGTTGAAATTTCTTCGCCTTTTACCATCATTATTGTTTCCCTGATAAGATTGATTTTAGATTTACCTTTCTATTTCTCTCCCAACAATAATAATAATAATAAGTGTTACCCCAAAATGCAGATTCTGTGATAAATATCCAGAAACGATTGATCATCTTGTATCAGGTTGCACGATATTGGCACCCACTGAATATAAAACCCAGCATGACAGAGTGGGCCAATATCTGCAACTTCTACAGGAAGGAAAGTGAAAGAAACTGGTATGAACACCACCCAGACCCGGTTACGGAGATAGGACCTGTTACAATTCTATGGGGCTACACAATACACACTGACAGAACAATCAAAACCAACCGCCCAGATATTGTTATTAAAGACCACAAACAAAAAAAGTGCCTCCTTATTGATATGGCCGTCCCTGCGGACTGCAATGTATCTTTGAAGATATTCAAAAAGCTGTCAAAATACAAGGACCTTGAAATAGAAATCTTGAAATGTGGCATATGGGAACATGAACAATCCCTGTTGTAGTTGGAGCCCTAGGACTGGTTGGAAAAGATTTCAGTAGACTAATTGAAGGGATTCCTGGAAGTCCATGCCTCAAGGAGATACAAAAAATTGTTCTGACAAGTACAGCCCACACTTTACGAAGGGCTTTATCTATGTAATTTTTTTTTTTGTCAGTGGAAAGTGTCATGATGCCATTTCTAACCTTAGGTCACTGGGCGGGGCCCCGAAAGAAATGTCTAAACGCTAGAAATCAAAGATAATAATAATAAAAATAAAACTAATTCTTTCCATGGAATCCCCAGAACAGTTCTAACAGTTTCCATATCCCGTGAAGTCTTTAGTATTTTTTGTTACTGTCTTTCATTTAATTTAAGTAGAAACAAGAAAAAATGTCACTCTTCACTTGCCTAAGGTCAAACGTAGATTAAAAGTTAATTTTCAAAATAATTTCTGCATTGGTGAAATGAAATAAAATGCAAGAATAACAGGCCTGTAAATGTCGGACAGCAGGATTTATTATTACAGTCGTTAGACAGGTTTGTTTAGTTGATCCGAATCATTAACAACTTGATTTACGTGGACAGTTTTATTTTTCAACCCGAAACAATTTTCCTTTTTTTTTTTTTTTTCTTTTTTCGCTTTTTGGTTCATTCCGGTTGAAATTCGTGTTCTTTATTGCTTTTTGACTCCAGTGGCTGGACCAATAGGCGTTAGACTATTTCATCGTTGTTTTTGCTAAATATAGGTAATAATCAGATATTATTCTAGAACCGGTTACTTAAAATGTCCGACACACACACATAAATCTAGGGTGAACCAAAAGTAGGTGGACAATAAATGATAACCATTATTTTGATTAAATACAATTAAATGTGTATTAAGAGTTATTACATATACAATTCAATTTTATTATATACAATAACACAATACAAAAACAGAGAAAATTTTATCAACGCAAACTAGAGTCTATCATAATTTACACAGCTTTCACGCCTACCTTCTACGCTTCGACAAACATTTTTACACAAACTTCTTTGTGTATTAAATTATTTCTTGAAATGCACCTACTTTTCCCCTATATATATATATATATATATATATATATATATATATATTAAACAAAAATCCCAAGTTACATCATGTTGGTAGCAAAAAGTCAAAATTACCTCATGTTAAACCTGGATTATATACCAACGGATATATTTCCTGTACTATATATATATATATATATATATATATATATATATATATATATATATATATATATATATATATATATATATATATATATATATATATTACCTGTACTATATGTGTATGTGTATATATATATATATATATACCTGTAATATATATATATATATATATATATATATATATATATGTGTGTGTGTGTGTGTGTGTGTGGACACTGAAGTCCAACACCCAGAGTTGACAGTCTGCTTCATGATAAATACGATCGTCATGACCTGACGATTGCGTTTGCCATGAAAGAGTCTGTCGCCTCTGGGTGTTGACTTCAATGTTCACTTTTAAATTTACATAATATTGTCCACTTTTAGATTTCCATAATACGTAGCACTTTAACCTATAAATATAGCGTACCTTAAAAATCTTCTAACTGCAATTATATCTATCTATCTATCTATCTATCTATCTATATATATATATATATATATATATATATATGAATAAAGGTAAAAAGGAAACTTATCTTAGCAGACGCGTTTCATCCTCTGGGGGACTTTATCAAGGCAAATAATGTAATCAGATCTTGCATTTGCCTTGATAAAGTCCATCAGAGAACGAAATGCGTCGGCTAAGATAAATTTTCCTTTTGTTTTTTGTTCATATTTTCCTTTTACAGATATACAGGGTGTAATGGATAAATTGTCGTCAAAATTACACAAAAATGAAAATTACATCTCATTTTAACAGATATATTTACCAAAATGACACAAAAATATCTTGAAATACTCAAGAGTAAATTTCTTTAATAAAATCGCCATTGGCTTCAACCACAGTCTCCAGACGACAACGGAATCTTCTGGGCGGTCTCCTTGTTTAAGTTGGTGAATGCAGTGATAATCCTTGCCTTCAGTTCATCTTTGGTGCTACACGGAATTTTGTTGGTCTCATACATAAAAATCAAGAGGGTTACAGTTTGGAGAGTGTTATACCGAAACATACCTATTCTATTGTAAATAGACTCTTCCACAGATAATAAGTAGTAGTAGTAGCAGTCGCCAGTGGGCTCAGTGGAGTTGAGTGAGTCAGTCGATGTCGGACAGTATCAACCACCACAACTAGATTGCTGCGTCATTAACTATTATTTCAAGTTCCTAACGTTTTTTACGTCGAACTTTTTCAGGGACCGACTTAGTGAAATACAAGCCTCCACTGTGTAAACTACTCTACAACAGAGAGTTAGGTGGCCAGATGTAAGGGGTGATAGACGCATTTGAAGTCTGCCAACAGTGAATGAAGACTGAGCAGTTCCAGCCAGATATAGCGGCAATACTCCATTTTGGATCTGGTCTGGTCGCATTGACGCATTTGAACTCTGCCGACGGTGAAAGTGAGGATTGAACAGTTCCAGCCCAGATATGGCAGCGATACTCCATTTTTAATCTGTTGTAGAAATAGGGCATACCAGGAGGATTCAGGTGCTTTCTAGAGCGATACAAGGGACTGACCATTTATTTTTCTTCAGAAAAATACACAACCTTAATCTAGACAGGAAAATCAGTCGGCGAATTTGCTGAATGACAATGCCTGTCCTCAAGTTGCAAATACGACACAGCAAATGATCCTTGGTCCGGAATGGGAAGTTCTTCTGCATGCAATATATTTTCTGATACTTGTCCTCTTCATTCAGACTAACATTGTTTCCTTCTACGTTGAACGCATTCTCTTTTCAACTGTTGTAACTAGTGTCAGAAATTGAAAAGGTGCCAATGAATTCCTTGAATCAAAACCAGAATTGCTCTTTTTTTTCTAGAAGGACATATAATTCCTCTGACAGATGACACAAGATCTCACAAAACCGGGGGGAGACAATTTGATGACTGAATAATGATTTTATGAATTTATATGAAGGAAATATTTCGTCAAAAAGTGCTGTAAACATTTCCATCAATCTAATCCTAAGAAGGGATAGATAATTCATTTAAAATGTGCACAGGGGATTTGAATTCAGTTCAGGAAAGCTTCTGCATTCAAGGCTAGAGAGTCTAGTCTACTCTACTATTTACGCAAAGGATTTCATACTTTCTTTCTGTTATACTAGATCATACCTATTCTATTATTAATAGACTCTCCCACACATAATAAGTAATAGTAGTAGTAGCGGTCGCCAGGGCTCAGTGGAGTTGAGTGAGACAGTCGATGTCGGACATTGAAGTATCAGCCACCCCAACTAGATTGCTGCGTCATTAACTATTATTTCAAGTTCCTAACGTTTTGTACGTCGGACCCTTTTTAGGACCGACTTAGCGAAATACAAGCCTCCACTGTGAAAACTACTCTACAACACTTTCTTACTTTCCAAACACCCACTTCTGTCATGTTTTCTCACTACATAGTCATTCTTTTTTCTTTCTTTTCACATATCCGTTTTCTTTTTCTTTCTTTCTTTCTTTCTTTCTTTCTTTCCATATATCCACTTTTTTTTTCCTTCTTTCTTTCACATATCTATTTTTTTTTTTTTCTTTTTTCTTTTTTTCTTTCCATATATCCACTTTTTTTTCCTTCTTTCTTTCCACATATCCGTTTTCTTTTTCTTTCTTTCTTTCTTTCTTTCCATATATCCACTTTTTCCTTCTTTCTTTCCACATATCCGTTTTCTTTTTCTTTCTTTCTTTCTTTCTTTCTTTCTTTCCATATATCCACTTTTTCCTTCTTTCTTTCCACATATCTATTTTCATTTTCTTTCTTTCTTTCTTTCTTTCCATATATCCACTTTTTCCTTCTTTCTTTCCACATATCCGTTTTCTTTTTCTTTCTTTCTTTCTTTCTTTCCATATATCCACTTTTTTTTCCTTCTTTCTTTCCACATATCCGTTTTTTTTCTTTCTTTCTTTCTTTCTTTCTTTCTTTCCATATATCCACTTTTTTTTCCTTCTTTTTTTCCACATATCTATTTTCATTTTCTTTCTTTCTTTCTTTCTTTCCATATATCCACTTTTTCCTTCTTTCTTTCCACATATCCGTTTTCTTTTTCTTTCTTTCTTTCTTTCTTTCTTTCCATATATCCACTTTTTCCTTCTTTCTTTCCACATATCCGTTTTCTTTTTCTTTCTTTCTTTCTTTCTTTCTTTCTTTCTTTCTTTCCATATATCCACTTTTTCCTTTTTTCTTTCCACATATCTATTTCATTTTCTTTTCTTTCTTTCTTTCTTAGGTGCGTAGTTACATATTTATCTGTCATACGGTTTTTTCCACTCGTGCACCTCCTTGGCGCAGCTGGGTCGACCACGTGTTTACATGTGGGCGCCAGTCACTGACCTCGACTTAAGCACGAATCTGCACATCACATTATTTCTCTGGTCAGCCTGCTAATGCACCTAAATCCGTTGATAGTCTTGCATGGACGAAACGTATGTTCTGGTTTCATTTGGTGTCAGTCATATGCTACATTATGAAGGAATATATATTCGGCTTCAGTGACAGGATGAGTTCCAGGACATTATGAATAAAATCAGGAACAGAAAAAGTTTTAGTGTAAGAAGCGCTATTCTCATTCTTCAGGGCAAATGTAATCGATGTGATCATAGCCACCCCGGTCTATAAAATGTGCTCAGGGGATTTGAATTCAGTTCAGTAAAGCTTCTGCATTCAAGGCTGGAGAGTCCAGTCTACTATTTACGCAAAGCTGAGTGGAGATGAAATGGTTTTATGCCCTTCCGAAGGGCGTTCGTGCAAAATGAATAAAGCACCCTTGATTGCATTTGGATATCGACCTGAAGATTCCATTATCCGTGACGTTAATAGTTATGGATGCCATCCATAAAAAAACAACGGCTGATGCATCCCTCCTCCGTGTCTGTTGCAAGCAAATGATTTTCAAACAAATACACAACATTAACTAGGATTTCTTACTTTCTTTCTTACTTTCCAAACACCCACTTCTGTCTTGCTTTCTTACTATATATTCTTTCATTCTTTCTTTCTTCTCACATATCCGTTATTTGTTTGTTTGTTTCTTTCTTTCTTTCTTTCTTTCTTTCTGTCTTTTTTTGTTTGTTTCTTTCTTTCTTTTTACAACGTATCCGTTTTCTTGTTTTCTCTCTCTTTCTTTCTTTCTTTCTTTCCACGTATCCGTTTTTTTCTTTCTTTCTTTCTTTCTTTCTGTCTTTTTTGTTTGTTTCTTTGTTTCTTTCTTTTTACAACGTATCCGTTTTCTTGTTTTCTCTTTCTTTCTTTCTTTCTTTCTTTTTACAACGTATCCGTTTTCTTGTTTTCTCTTTCTTTCTTTCTTTCTTTCTTTTCACATAGCCGTTTTTTTTTTCTTTCTTTCTTTCTGTCTTTTTTTGTTTGTTTGTTTGTTTCTTTCTTTCTTTTTACAACGTATCCGTTTTCTTGTTTTCTCTTTCTTTCTTTCTTTCTTTCTTTCTTTCTTTCTTTCTTTCTTTCTTTCTTTCCACGTATCCGTTTTCTTTTTCTTTCTTTCTTTTTTCCACGGATGTGTTTTCTTTCTTTGTTTCGTTGTTTGTTTGTTTTTTGTTTGTTTGTTTGTTTCTTTCTTTCTTTCTTTCTTTTTACAACGTATCCGTTTTCTTTTTCGTTCCTTCCTTTCTTCCTTTCTTTCTTTCTTTCTTTCTTTCTAGATATCTATTATCCTTCTTTCTTTCCTTCTTTTATAATTAAAACCACTTTTTTTTTCTGTACCACAAGTGTACTGTTGGCTTCTTATCTGACTACCAATGAATTCTCTAGCCTCTCCACATTTCCAACTTATTTTTTAGATTTTTTTACAACGTATACTGTAACACACACACACACAAAATTAACTTGTCGATTTTTCCGGTATTTGTTTTTAGAAAAAAAAATTTCAGATCTATTTTATGCTCGCATTTCTGTATAGGCCATGATTTCAAAAAGCAAAACGTACCGACTCATACCCGAGGGTAGATCACAAGATCCAAGAGGAGCCGAGACAAATTGTTGGGAATATCGCCACTTGGTCTGCCAAGGTACCCATTACGTGGCGCTGTTTAAGGGCTATAAAAGCTCTCTCTCTCTCTCTTCACTCTTATCCTTCTAGGGTGACTTATCACCCGGTCACGTGATGCATCTCCCGCACCATCCTCCACACACACACACACACACACACACACACACACACTATTTCTAACCATTTTAGGAACCGTCGTTGAATTTTCGATGCCTAAGGTTTAAAATGAATTTTTAACATTAAAAAATAAAATTCTTAAAGCTTTCATTCCTAGCTTTAATTGAAAGCTAAATGATTCAATTTACTATTTCCAGTAAGCAAAATACTCTGGTGTATTTTAGAAATTATATTGATTGGAATCTCAACCTTTTGGTCGCTTTCACAAAGTCGGCTATTTTTGGCACTTTTGTAAACAAAAGTTAATTATCGATTTTAGAAATCTTCTAAAAATACTCTTTTGAAACTTTATTTGTGGAATATTAGCTAATTTAAAGTATAATTAATCTGATTTGAAAAAAAAATTATTTACTTAAGTTTAAAACAACAGAGAAATGGACTTTTAAAACAAACGGTAGCGGTGATTACACGCTCATCACCATCGATTGTCACTCGTATCACTTAACAACTGATGATAAAATCTGTCAACACCTTTACTGTTGTTCTACGGAGACTTTATCTGTTACAACATAACTTAAGAAAATAATGGGTGAGCGCATTTTTTATATAATTTTTAAGTACTCAGTAATGTTGTGAAATATTCTCTGTAATCTAATTTTAGGAATGTTGAATTTAAATTTACTATAGTTATTGATCTTATTTTCTGATTTCGCCGTGTATGGTCGACCATACTTTCAAACAGGGGATAAGTTATGTAACTTTTTATATACATAAAACAATTAAAAATTTAAAAAAATATATTGGGTGTAAACGATTTTTATTGGACATTTCAATTTTTGATTCGTAAATATAGTTTTGTTTTTCACTTATAATTAAAAATTTTTAAAATGAAAACAATTCTTGTAAAAATTCATTATTCATCGAATTTTTTTTTATTCAAGCAATACTGTCCTTAATAAATCTTATTTATAAAATCAATTAAAAGATTTTCCAATTAAATAATGTCATTGTTTTATTGCATTTTTTAGTTTATGATTTGGAACAGATTTTCAGGAAATGAGTAGTAGTTTGAAAATAATTGATGATTTACATTCTCCATTTACATTCTTTATCTAATAAAACCAATTTTGAGATTGAGATTTAATTTCTCGAAAACTCATGAAAGTGGGTGGAGTGGGAGGTTGTTTAAGTTAACATATGTAAAAAAAATCTATTTTTTACGAAGATTTTCTAAAAAAAGTTTCCAAAATAATTTCATTCATTTGTGGACAAGTGCCGAAAGTTTCATTAAAATTCGACAATTATTTGATTTTTGCACGAATTTTTAAATCAATGAAAAAAGGCGCCAAAACACGAATCGTAAATATTACGTCAACTGCTGACGTAAAAAAAAAAAGACAAGATATTTAAGCAAAATTTCGGACGTATTTGAAAGGATTAAAAAATTTAATAAAATAATCTTAAAAACTTTCATTTTTCTTCTTAATAATAACATAAACATTTTGACGATAAAGCATGTTTTTTATTAAGTTGGGGGCCTTATTTTTCATCACGCTATGCTGGTCTTTCATCGAAAAAATGGCGGCACCTAGTTTTAAGGTTTTTCCTTTATTTTTCAGTTCTATGTACACATGCTAGTTTATTTTCTCTCTTTTCTTAATCCTGCATTAGTCACCTCGGGTTTTCGATAACTGCCAGCCCATGATAACCGAGCTACAACTGCGTCACACCGCGTGCTACACACCTTCACTGAGTCAGGTGGTGTAGTGGAGGGGAGCAAAAGAAACAATTTTCCACCTAGGAAAGACGAGTATATAGTGGAGTGGCGGTAATAAGACACGCCATGCGAGTAATGCACCATTAATCATTTGTTAGTTACATAATAAAATAGAAGAAAATATCTCCCTGTTTAAATTTATACCATTTCCTTTTACCTCTACAAATGATGACAATTCGTCATTACTAAACTGTTCTCCATTAATCATCTGAGAGACGACTCTTTGCCTGTCATCATCACGGGGCTGATGCTAACCATCAAGAAAGTTACTTGTTGCGCCTTCTCAGGTTAATGTTCCCGGTGCAAAGACTATATTGAATCCATTGATAGGTTAGCTGTTAAGAAAGTCGGTTCACTGTACCGAGCGCGACAAATTTTCTCTCAAGAATCCATCTTACATATCTACACTCTTGTTCAAATTAGTTGAAACAACCGCTTTAATTTCCTTTTTCTTTTTTCACTACACGGTCACTAGAGTGACAGGGTGTAATCGATTTCCATTTTTGCCTCCGATTAGGTCATTTTCAGTGGTGTGCAGGAATATAGATCTATTTTCGGAGTAAATGATGAAATTGGTTTGGCTTTGAAAAATATTGCGTCATCCATGATTGCATCTGATTTTTATCACGTCCGGACATTATTGTCTCGACTGTCGGTTAGTTGTCCTACGGCCATTGTCTGCGATGGATATTACTCCAAGGAAGTTTAAAATTGTAACGCTGCACGAAGACACTGGCAAGCCTTACCAGTGAACAAATCAATCTACTATATACTTGCCCGGCAACTCTCTTCAAATCCAATCGAGAATCTATGGTCAATCTTCAAGGAACGACTTTGTGGACTGGAGATACGAAGTACTAAAATGTGCACTGGGTCATGTTTCATTGGAAAAATACGAAAAACATATAATACATGAATTATTCGTTTTGTTTCAATTAATTTGAAGAGGATGTATAGGTCTACCATTCGTCCATGCTTAGAATATTGCTGCCACATATGGTCCGGTGCTCCTGCTATTTATCTGGAGCGCCTTGATTAGATCTAAACAAGAATCAGCAATGTTACTGGTCCAGTTCGGGCATATTGGCTTCAATCACTTTCCCACCACCGTAAAGTTGTCTCCCTGTGCCTTTTCTATAAATACTTTCATGGTAATTGTTCGAATGAGCTCTTCGCTATGTTGTCTAGACACTTTGGTTTTAGGCGCAGATTGAGATTGAGCTGGCTAGATGCAACCATAAATTCTATGCTAATAGTTTCTTTTCTCGCACTTCTCGTTTGTGGAACTCCCTTCCGGCTCCATGTTTTTCATTCCCCTTTAATCTGCAAAAATCTAACTTCAGTGTCAATGGCTATCTACTCTCCTCCTGATTAGTCTTTTTTGTCCTCGCTCTTTATTAATGTCTCTGTTTGTAATTTTTCGACACCCAGTAAGCCCTTGTGTCTTAGTGGCTTTATTGCCTTGCTTAGAGTGAACTCGATTAAGAATAAAAAATATAAGCGTGTTCTCCTCCTCTCTCTTCTCTCATTTTTCTTTCATTCTTTCTTTGAAACCAAACGGCGTCTCTGATATGTCTTTACCGTCTTTCCTCGCAATTAAAAGGGAATAGTCCAACTAACTGCCATATCACGTTGAAACACTGGCTCTAGTCTGATCACAGAAGTTCAGTAAAGTTGATCCTGGTCAGTATCTAGATGGGCGACCGCTTGGGAATGCCAGGTGCTTGGATATCCGGATGGTGTGATGGATAACGGCTTGGAATATGAAATCGGAGAGCCGGTTTCAATTCTCGATCTAGTTCGTTCCATTCACTTATGCGTAAATAGCCTCGGTCTCCTCTGCCTATTGTTATGGGTTAAATAGCAGGACAGATTGGGTCCTATAGCTTTTGGCTGCGAAACAGTCTAGTGAAGAAAGTAACGGCAGCCTACAACAGGAATTCTTCTACCAAGTCATGAATCGAAAAGAGACATGATCGCCCAAGCGTGTATCATGCATTGGTAAACCAATAAAGGAAGTCAGGAACAAGTAGAATCATGTTATGATAATCGTAGAGTCATCGATATGTATATGAAATAAGCTTTGAAGTAAAGGGCCCTAAAAAAAAATCGAAAATATTTTGATATATAATAATTATAATAAAGCATATAAGTGTCGCCATCATAAAAAAAGCCTCAAGTCTTCTTTGGTGCCTATGTTGATAGTCTGAACGAGAAATACTACCGAACAGAAAGAAATGCTACCGTTGCAAACCAAAGAAAGTGATAAAAACACGACCAGGTCAAGATCTTCCGGGATTTCAACTTCTAAGCAGACAGCACCCCCAAGGACGCCAAACCAGATATCACCGGCACTGAAAAAAAAAAAAAAAAAAGCTAAAAACAAAAATGCTTCCTCATCAATATGGCGGTTCGTGATGACCTTAATATGAAGGTCAAAGAAATTGGAAAACTGAAAAAGTACACTGAACTCCGTTTTTTTTTTATGTTTCAGAATGTCAGTTCCACAATTGTCTTAATGATCATTGGGGCGTTGGGGTCTGTACCAACAAATCTAAAGATCTACATTAAGAAAATTGAAATAAAGCTTAGTCTTCAATCGCTTCAGAAATCTGCGTTGGTTGGCTCTGCAAATATTCTAAGGTGTTCTCTCGGTCTGAGGTCGTAGGACTTGATGGCGAACATCCAGGATGCAAAATCCCCCGGTTGAAAACAAAAATCCACGTGGAAGATAATAATAATAATAATAATAATAATAAAAGTTGGCATATGGGAATATCAACAATCCCTGTAGTAGTTGGAGCCTTAGGATTGGTTGGAAAAGATTCCAGTAGAGTAATTGAAGGGATTCCTGGAAGTCCATGTCTCAAGGAGATACAAAAAATTATTCTGACAAGTACAGCCCACACTTTACGAAGGTCTTTATCTATGTAATTTTATTTTTTATTTATTTATTTATTTTTTTTTTTTTTTGGTCAGTGGAAATTGTCATGATGCCATTTCTAACCTTAGGTCTCTGGGCGGGACCCGAAAAGAAATGTCTAAACGCTAGAAATCAAAGAAAATAAAGATAATAATAATAATAATAAAACTAATTCTTTCCATGGAATCCCCAGAACAGTTCTAACAAGCAGAATCCATATCCCGTGAAGTCTTTAGTATTTTTAAACGCCAGAAATCAAAGAAAATAATAATAATAATAATAATAATAATAATAAAAAGGGGGCGACATATGTGCACTGAAAGTTATGCAAGAAGCACAAAATCGAAACCAATGAGAGATGGTAGGAGACAGTTACCCAAAATAACAATGTAACTATCAATTCAAACTGACAGGGAAATAAAAGCCAACAGACCCGACATTATCATAAAAGACTAGAAATTCAGGAAGTGTATGCTTATTGATATAGCAGTACCATCTAAGAGAAACACCTTTATAAAAATTATCAAAAATTGTCCAAATACAAGGACCTGGAGATCGCGATTAACAGGATATGGGGAATGAAGTCTGAGACTGTACAAATAGTAATAGGAACATCGGGCTTTGCGAGAAAAGGAATGGACAATTTTATTAATGGTGTCCCAGGTAACATCAACATACAGATTGACCAGAAGATCGTCTTACTAAGAACATCACATATAATAAGAAAAATGCTATCAATTAAATGACAATTGTTCTATAGGGCCTAAGGACCATAGTTTGGAACCGGCTCTACAGGATACAAAGGAAACATAACATACACAAATAATAATAATAATAATAAGAAGAAGAAGAAGAAGAAGAAGAATTAGAAAGACTCGTAAAAATTTCACGGTTTTCCAATTTGAATTCTTAATTCTTAAGTTAATGATGGCGAGTTCTACGACACCCCCCCCGGTGCCTTTTCTATGAATAATTTCATGGTAATTGTTGAAGTATCTAAATTTTTAATTTAATTTCAAATTGAGGCATTAATAATAATATCCAATATATACACGTATATCTACAAGATAGATTGTTCTCTTAACTCTCTACTCTGTTTGCTATAAAAATTTATTATAAATCGATCCAACCTCTAATATACATTTTTTTAACAATGCTACAGTCACATTCGATCTTTTTCGTAGTTAGGGAGTTTCCGTGTCTCATAAGACACGACTTTATTTGAAGAAGGCCCTAAGAAGGGAAATTTTCTAAGGTTTGCGACAAAACGTAAACAAGCACCATAGATCGTATACGTAGGTAGATTATGCCGAATTAAGAGCTTAAATAAAACTTGCTAGCCAAATCCCCGTCTTACAAACATTTCCCTGAATAATAACTAAAAAAATAATTCAAATGGCGATGTTATTTTAATCATGGTAACTGGATTTCTGGCGATTGCTTTACTCGGTTTCCGTCATTCGATAGTGTGCGTCTTAAAAATAGCGGTCTCCTCGTTTCTCAGGCCTTCCCCACTCCAAGTAGTACCTCTCACATGTGGCCTTCAGAAGTACCGCTCTCAGTACCCCAGACAATAAACCCAGTCCCTCTCTCGGGAGTGTGGCTGGGTTTATTGCTCGGATCCTGAGGTTGTGCAGAGGTGGAAGAGCATTTTTCCACTGTATTGCCGTTAAACCCGCTTTAACTTCTGACCTTGTGTCACAATCGGTAGCGACGTGGGCGATCCGAAGAATAAGCGCTTCTCGGCCTTTTGGCTGAGATCAAAATGTAGTACTGTCCTCGGTGGGCCGATAAACAAGTGTCTCTGTTTTCGGTCAGAGCGCAACTCACTTGTGTCCCTGAAAGCAACTAAAAATGTTATTGAGAGGTCCCGGGAAACAGCTGCCCGCGTCAGTACTGCTCTCATTGCAGTAAAGAGGGGGAGATGGTCAGTTGCGGAAGCTGGACTTTTACACACACTCGGGCTCCGCACATTAAACTGAGCTTGCGTCACATCATGTCAGCGCTGGGCAGCAAGAATAAATTCAGTCGCTTCTCGGCCATTTGACTAAGATGAAAGTGTAGCATCTGTTCTTATAAGCTTCAGTCTAATTCTCTCTCCTTCACCTCTTCTATCTTCCTTTCTTTCTTTCTTTCTTTTATTTTATCAAGGAAACCAAGTAGTGCCTTCCACTCTCTTTCCACACGATCAAAACGGAAAAGTCCACTACTTATGAGGCACTGGCGTAAGAGTCGTGTAAACTAGTGAAGGGACGGATAAGATAAGCACAGTTTTAATAGGATAGGTTTTGTTCGTGCCCGAATTAACCTAAAATCAAAGAAAGCTCCCTGTTCTACTGCATCAATTTGACATTAAAATGTGAATTTTTTGACATTAAAATTTTGAATCTTTTTTATTTTTTTTTATTTTATATCATTCAGTTATGTGCCATGCGTGGTATACGCTTAGGCGATCATGTATCTTTCGATACATGACTGACGAAGCAGACTTTTTCCCGCAGTAGGTTGGCATTTCTTTCTGCGGTAGACCAGTTGCCATCCAAGGCTATAGAACCCGTCCTGCTACTTCTTCTTCTTCTTCCCCCCCATAGCGGGCGGGGAGGGGAGAAGAAGAGGATTCATACCTTTCCTAAGGGTATTAGCACGTAAGTGAATGTAATGGATTCGACTGGAATTCGAACTCCGATTCCTCAATTCGAGTAGCTATCTATTCAGTTATGTGCCATATGTGATACTCCCTTAGGTGATCATGTACCTTTGATACATGACTGACGAGACAGGTTTTTCCCGCAGCAGGTTACCATTTCTTTCTGCAGTAGACCAGTTGCCATCAAGGTCTGTCCTGCAATTTACCCATACCTGGGGGGGGGAGGGTAAGAAGAAGAGAATTCATACCTTTTCCTAGGGTATTATCACATAAGTGAATGTAATGGATTTGACTGGAATTCGAACTCCGATTTCTCAATTCGAGCAGCTATCCATTCAATTATGTGCCATACATGATACAATTATGTGCCATACGTGATGCCTGTCCTGCTATTTACCCCATTGCTGGGGAGAGAAGAAGAGGATTCATACATATATTCACGTAAGTGAATGCAATGGATTCGACGGGAATTCGAACTCGGCTCTCCGATTTCTCAATCCGAGCCGCTATCCATTACTCCACCGTGCCTCCTAATTTTATATACAGTGTAACCCGGATATAAGAGAGTTGTCGGGACCGGGGAAGAAGTCTCTTATATCTGGGTTTCTCTTATATCCGGGTTTGGTCTATTTTATATACATTAACACAGGCTCTAATTTGGGACCAGATAAAATCTCTCTATATATCCGGGTTTCTCTTATATCCGGGTCTCTTATATCCGGGTTACACTGTATGAGATTTATTTAGGAGACTGAAGAAGATAAGAGATAAGAAGCTTTTATTCACTTGGTTTTGTCCGCTGAGATATCATCATAAGAATGACATAATGACCAAAATATTGTGATGAAGTCAGGAAATATCTCGAAACGTTTTCAAAAGACTCTAACAAAAGGTAATGAATGCAGCCTAAGAATTGTTGCATTGATTGTGTGTATGACCTCAACTTACGGAGCTAAAGGATTTTGTAGAGTTGTCTACTTGTTGAATGTGTCTCGCGTCAGGGTTACCAAATTGTAGTGGTTCGGGTCGAATCAAGTTCACCAATGCCGTGGAATTAGATCGAGACCTGCACTTTGTCGGCTTGGATCAGGTCATCAGTTTGCTAAGCTCGAGTCGGGGTTACCAGGTCAGAGAGACCGCTTTGATCATTCCGCAGTTGGACACTTGATCGAGACGCTCCTTAAAAATAAAAATAGCTTAAGTAGAAGGAGTTGAATGTACTTAGCGACACTAAGCATGGCTGAAAGTTGTGAAGAAATAAAGAAATTATAATACAAGACCTGTAATAATAATAATAATAATAATGTGACTTTTTATATTTATCGGTTACGCATCCTGATCTCCTTTTCTTAATAATGAGATATTTCGTTGTTATGGTAACACGGGTGGGGGATATTACTCAACGCTCATACGTGAACATATACTGTATTAGCAAAACAGCAGAATATTTCCGGTTCGGTTCCGTTGGTTTTGCTTGGTTTGGTTTGATTTATTTTGATTTACGGCTTATCAACCTCAATGGGTTATTTAAAGCCAACAAGATTTTTATTGCTTGTAATTTTTTTTCAGAAAAAGTATTGCGGTATTAAAACTTATTTTTATACTTTCATAGTGTTTTGACAGCTTGTTTTGGTGGGGGGGGTAACTATTTGCCCATTGCTAGGACCCTGACAGTTGCTACCACCCCGTGTCAGGGTGGACCTGGGAACACTAGCAATTAAGAGGGGGTTCCAGGCTCCTCAAAACCTCCTGATCAAAGGCCTTTCTGTCGGATGTAGTTTATCGTCTTACCAGGGACGCGGATGTAGTTTATCTTCATTCCCAGGACAGGCGGAACATTTCATTAATATAAAAACGTAGATTACTCGTATAGAAAAAATAATGCAATTGAACAATTAATTAAAGATGGTCGTCAATCTTTGATAATAAAGATCTTTGGATTTTTTTTTTTTACTTTTAATGATTAAAAGAAAACAACGCAATTCTTTTTTATGTGTAGTAATAATAGAAGTAATAATTTTATTTATACAACCCCTAAACATAACTAATAATAATGCAATTGAACAATTAATTAAAGATGGCCGTCAATCTTTGATAGTATAGATCTTTGGATTTTATTTATTTATTTTATTTTATTTTTTTTTACTTTTAATGATTAAAAGAAAACAACGCGATTCTTTTTTATGTGTAGTAAAAATAGAGGTAATAATTGTATTTATAAAACCCGTAAACATAACTAATAATAATGCAATTGAACAATTAATTAAAGATGGCCGTCACTCTTCGATAGTATAGATCTTTGGATTTTATTTTATTTTTTTTACTTTTAATGATTAAAAGAAAACAACGCGATTCTTTTTTTACGAGTAGTAATAATAGAGGTAATAATTGTATAGATAAAACCCCTAAATATAAATAATAATAATGCAATTGAACAATTAATTAAAGATGGCCGTCAATCTGTGGATTAATAAACCCCCTAAATATAACTATTGTATAGTGTTGTTTTACGACACGTGATCATTGGTCAACTTCCTTCCGTCTGACTCTTTATTCTGCACTTTATTTCTCCTATAACCAATCTAAGCAAATAAGTAAAATCCTGTTTGCCATTCCCACTACACCTCCCTGAACCGAAGCGTTTTTTAATGGCTTTCGTTGTTCTTAAACTTCTCCAATAACCAGTACATTTGCAAAATTAATTAAATATAGCCGTCATTTTTATGGTATGAGTCATAGCTTACTATATTTTTAAGAATTTAAAAAAGCAGAAATCTTAATACATTATATTAATTTGATAGATAAACCTCTTGAAGTATTCATGCACAAAATCTCACGAGTGGCATTGCAGAATAAACTAAATATGGACGTCAATTTTTGATGGAATGGGTCGTGTCAGATTTCTTCGCACATTTTGTTTTCACTTTTAATGATTTAAAAAAGAATTCTTTCTTACATTCGACCATGGAATTAATTATCTTGTGCATTTAGACAGCAAATAGTATTGAAAACTACAGAAGTTTTATGTCGATTAATTTCAGTGATGGCTTTTTTCCAAATTACCAATACTTCATTTTTTTTTCCGAAATGAACTTTGAACAATAATAGACTGAATTTTAACCTTGTTTGATAAGTATTACTTGTAATTTCGAAAAGACGAGCACTAAAAGTATTCAACACAAAATGTCTGTCGTTTTCAAGAGTTAATTATGTGGATAAATTTCGAGATTACTCGTGCAAAAAATTACAAACAGTGCAAATTCCAAATGACTTAAATATGATATGGAGTTTACCCCCCCACACACACACACCACTACCACCATCTTGTCGGTCAAGACTCTCGCTAGATGGCTCTGCTTCAAAGGACGAGACAATAAAGCTATCTTTCTCTCTTGCCCCGAATGTAATAGGTAGAACACGGTACTTTCCCCTTTAGGCAGACTTCGGTAATGAGCCGTTCGGTAAGCTTTATTTCAGACAAACAACGTGGACATATCACACACACACACACACACACACACACACACACACACACACACACACACACACACACACATTTTCTAACACCAAAGCCTATAATGTTTTCCTTCCCTTTTCGGCTGCCTGTATACACACAAGTATATTTCCCCCTTTTCTTGTATTGTCACATTTTATATAAAAATACATACCGTATACACTCACGTATCATGCGACGTTTAAAGAACTAATTTTGTAGTTAATTTTAAGAGGGTCGCATAGTACACGTGATATAAATTTTCGTATGTACTGCCGGACCTGGCTACGCCGTTGAACAAACTATATATCCATTTACTGGAGTCAAATTAGCTTCAAAATTAGGTCTTCAAAATTCGCATGATACGCGAGTATATACGCTATTAGGAATTTTTTTTTTAATCAATTCACCCCAAGCATGACGATAATATCTACTAAGACGCAAAGGGCGCTACCCGGAAGTGAAAGAGAATGAAAAAGACTTTGGAAGGAACCGAAAGCCCAACCCGAAACAAGAAGCAAGGTGAAAAACCTTTACACCGTTTTAAAAAAAACTGGGGAGGAGTGTGAACCGGACGACCAGCGAGCCAACTACATTTTCTAAAAGAAGAGCCTATTGTGCTTTCCTTCCGTTTCCACCTATCTGTGTGTACACACAAGTATATTTTCCTATCTTCTTGTATTGTTAATTATATGAAAACGTATATGCGAAATTCATGCCTGTGTTGAAATTTATTCCTTTTGAAAATGTTCTGTTCAGTTCCTTCGAAAATTCTCAGCATCAGCGGCTTTCATTACAAACTGTAGCTTCAGCTTCTCTACTAAGAGTATTCGGCTGTGTGAGAGATAGCGGCTCGGAATGAATAATCGGGGAGCCGGGTTCGAATTCGAATCGGGTTGATTACATTCACTTACGCGCAAATACATCGAGAAAGTTATGAATCTATCTTATTCTACCACCTCCCCCAGATAGGGGTTAAATAGTAGTACTTGTATCTAGGGAAATCATTGTTATTCCTAAAAAATTGTTAGTGCAATATTCATTCTCAAAAAGAAAAAAAAAGAATTATTCTTACAATTCAAAATATGTCTAGGCTTTAAATGACCCAGAACAGGTTGGCAAACCGTTAAAAATATATCAAGTGGAACAAATCGATAGTCCGGTTTAACTACTATCGTTAATTTGGCGCTGAACTGAAAAAAAATACAATAGGCAGTGTCGTATTTAAGCTTGGTGAAGCCCTAAGATTTGTAAACGCTGTGAGTTTCGATATTGAATAAATTCCTTCCGCAAATTCTGCTAGTTGTCATACCCGAAGCTGTAGCCTGTTTAGCATGTGCCTAAATGCATCACTGACACCAGTGAAAAAATCAATCCGTAATAGTTGAGATGAGTTTTCGATAAAGTTGGTTTAGAAAGTTAACAAGCGTTTAACGTAACATTGAGAGGAAGCCGTGTCCATTTTGATGAATCAATGCATTGATAGCGAATTGAGAGGTTCCAGCGTCATGTTGATGCGTGTGTGTGTGAGTGTCACTTGCATGAAGAAATCTACTGACGTCGCGATGTTGTCACTGTAACTTCTGTTGGGACTCAAGCTCTCTCCAGACCTCAAGTGCATCTTGTATATACGATCCATTGCTCTATCTCTGATATTGAGCACTTTATCCCATAAATATAGCACACCTTAAGACTATATATATATATATATATATATATATATATATATATATATATATATATATATATATAGGTAACTCCAACAAAGACGATACCTAACTTTTTAAATTAACTTAAAAAAACAAAAACATATTTCTTGAAGCTTTTTATTTTAGTTTTAATTTCAAGCTCATCGACGAATTGTAATATTTACAATACGCAAGATACGTTGATCTATTTCAAAACGAATTTAAATTGATCGGGATTATTTTTAAATCACTAAAAATGGCTGATTATACTAATATTTACAAATCTGTCAGAACTACGTAATTATCTAATTTACATAGTGGAGTACCGACCATATAAATATGGTTGGTACCGGGAAGACGGGGGGGAGGAAGAAGAGATCCAATCCAGAGACTCTGCCCGACTGCGACTAATGTCAACCCATTCTACAGGAACGGTCTTCCCAAGAATATACCAAACTATCTGTAAATATTGTGTACACGTTCTTGTGTCAATACATTTTGTTTAAGTACATTTTGTGTTGTATTATTATTATTCCATGCTTTATTCAAGTTTCAACATTATCTTTATGTAAAAATCTTTCAAAGTAAAAATATAATTCCCTGATACTTTATTTGAGAAATTTATCTTATTTAAAGACCAATTAATCTAATTTGAAACAAATATTAATTACTTTTAGTTTAGAATATTGCAGAAAAGTATTTTTAACACGGGGCTGTGTGCATTTTAAGGAAATGATCGGCTACCTTACCGCCGCAAGAAATACCCGACTCCTACTGCTAGTCTTTGTTTTTACATGAAAAGAACGGACATACTCCTCTCTTTTCGCTTGGGAATACAGTAAGTACAGGGCGCGTCTCGTCATCTCTGGGGGCATTTCTTTCCACGGGCGGCCGACTGCTAAACTTCAAACTCGGCCACGTGGCACATCACACTAAACGCACAAACTACAGCTAAGTACATAAACATCATTTTATTTAACTGTCTGCATACATGAAACTATAAACTTTTCTTTCTCTTTTCTTAATTTTTTACATAAAAATATACGTATTGGGAGTAATGACAAAGGTTTAAGGAAAATGGAAACAAAAAGGTCACTTATACTTAGAATCAGAAAGAAACAATCATCAGAGATGTGGTTCTACAAAAGAAGGCAAAGAATACCATGGACGGAGCTTGTGAACAATGAGGAAGTTTTAAGGAAAATGGAAACAAAAAGGTCACTTATACTTAGAATCAGAAAGAAACAATCATCAGAGATGTGGTTCTACAAAAGAAGGCAGGGAATACCATGGATGGAGCATGCGAACAATGAGGAAGTTTTAATTCAAATGGAAATAAAAAGGATACTTATACTTAGAATCAGAAAGCGACAAGCATCAGAGATGTGGTTCTACAGAAGAAGGTTTAAAATACCATGGACGTATGATGTGAGCAATGAGGAAGTTTTAAGGAAAATGGAAACAAAAAGGACGCATATACTTAGAATCAGAAAGAGACAAGCATCAGAGATATGGTTCTACAGAAGAAGGTTTAAAATACCATGGACGGAGCATGTGAACAATGAGGAAGTTTTAATTCAAATGGAAATAAAAAGGACACTTATACTTAGAATCAGAAAGAGACAAGCATCAGAGATGTGGTTCTACAGAAGAAGGCTGAGAATACCATGGACGGAGCATGTGAACAATGAGGAAGATTAAAGGAAAATGGTAACAAAAAGGACACTTATACTTAGAATCAGAAAGAGACAGTCGAAATTTCAGGGCACATAATAAGGAAAGAGGG
Source organism: Acanthosepion pharaonis (assembly GCA_903632075.3). Classification (NCBI taxonomy): domain Eukaryota; kingdom Metazoa; phylum Mollusca; class Cephalopoda; order Sepiida; family Sepiidae; genus Acanthosepion; species Acanthosepion pharaonis. Next base: position 407,576 of record CAHIKZ030001247.1, read on the forward strand.
CTTGGAGAATTTGACACTGACTGGACATATTGAAGCGAGTTGGACCATCAAAGCAGATGGGCTTTGACATGCAAGTTTTTACATCATACACATATTGCAATTGCAGCTAAAGGTTTAAAATAATTTTAAAGTATACTGACAGAAAGCTAAACAAATGTCAAATATAAAAAACTAGATTTCAAACAATGTCACTGCCACATTAGGATTATAACCCTCACCCGATCTCCTGTGAACACTTCCTACCGCCCCAGTGTTCTTTATTTTTCTGTCAAGCCTCTAATATTTATCTGTTTTTCACTCTGTTGGCTGCCATGACGGCAATATCCATTGTCTTTTTGATAATGAGATCCAGTCTCCTGGCACGAAGAGGATGATCAGCTTCAATTTTGAAAGTGCCACATAAACTTAGCATTATGCTTTCTACGGCTGCATTTAGCATGTGCAGATAGCATTCATTTACACGGACCTTTCCCTAATTCCAAGTGGATCACCGTTCATATCTAATCATGCCTCCTTTTACATTTTTTTTATATTCTTTACCTGTTTTGATGCATTCAGTTAAATAATTTATAGTTTCATACCGCGTTCTTTCCTCAGAGACGACACTTGCGCTGTTGCAGTGTTTTGTTTTGTTTTTTTCAGCTCTGATGGAGGCCGTTCATATGCGCATTCTCTCAGCTATAAGAATTGGGTTTTCGTACTTACGGGCCACTGATGGTGGGTGTTGAGCTCGACGTCAAAACATTCCTATTTAGTCTCTTAATAATCATAATATATGGAGTGCTAAAATGTTCTCAGCCCGAATAAAAAAAAGGATTCTAAAACAAATTCTAATGTTTAGTCATTTGATCAGATCGTAGGGAAGCAGGTCGGGTTGAGAATCCTTTAGCGTTTTCCCCATATATATATATATATATATATATATATATATATATATACGCAAACAACACATACCACACAGGGACAATATATATACACACACACACACACACACACACACACACACACATATATATATATATATATATATATATATATATATATATACGCGCATGCACAAGCACATGCACCACAGACACACACTATATATATATATATATATATATGTACACGCAGAGAGACAAGCATATACCAACACAGACGCCTGTGTGTACGTATATATATATATATATATATATATATATACACACACAGACAAGCACATATATATATATATTGTATGTATGTGTGTATATATATATATATATATATATATACGCCCAGACAAGCACATGCACCTACACAAACGCTATATATATATAAATATATATATATATATATATATATATATATATATATATATATATATATATATATACACACACACACGCACATGTACATACACACACACACAATATATATATATATGTCTATGCACAGACAAGCACATGCACCAACACACGCTATATAAATACACACACACACACATACATATATATATATATATATATATATATATATATATATATATATAGATAGATAGATAGCAGCAAAATACTTAATAAATTTAGAAAGAATAATAAATTTATTTATCGCTATACTTGACCTGATAGGTTAAAACGATGGGAGAGTCCCGTGTATATATATATATATATATATATATATATATATATATATATATATATATATATATATATATATATATATATATATATAGAGAGAGAGAGAGCGAGAGAGGGTGGGTCAAAGAGTGATAAGAGGGTACTTGTAAAAAGAGCTATAATCCAATTATGTTTTTGCACCCGTTGCTGATAGTTGTATTCATGGACAAATGAACATTCGCGTCTCTGTTACATCGAAAAGGGAATGGTATGAATTTATTTTAAATTCTTCTACCTCATTGTCCGTTCCAATCTCAATGAAAATCCACAAAGAAAGACACACACATACATACATATATAGAGTTTTAGTATTATATAAACACGCGCGTCCAAAGTCACTCGCAGTCAAGGCGAGATGGACTGAGAATAAAGTCTTCCTTTTTTAATATAGATTCCAGGTGTTGCTGTTTCTGGTAACAAGCATTGGGTTTCGGATTACCTTGCTTACATGATCACCACAGCCATTCAGAGGCTAGCTACTTAAAATCAAACACCCGAATCTAACGAGTTGCGGTTATCTTCTGCTAGTTTCCATTTTACTTCAAGTTGGAAATCATTCGGAACTTGGTCTGGAAGAGTTTTCTTTTTCCAGGTAGATTTCGTTTCGTGTTAAACCCCCTGGCTTCTCGGCGATATTCACCAAGTAGATGTGATTGATTGCAACGTGAGGTCGAAGCCTTCACGCCTCCGTGAAAATTTCTTCCTCCGAACGCGGAATTTCATGAGAATGGAAAGGACTATGAGGTAGAAAGTTTATCAAAAGCTTTTAAAATAAATTCATATCATTCCCTTTTCGACGTAACAGAGATTGATCCAAGCGGGTACACTGGCGCGAATGTCCATTTGGCCGTGAATACAAGTGTCAGTAACGGGTACGAAAGGCATCATTACGTTATAGCTCTGTTAGAATCTCTACCTCTCTCTCTCTCTCTCTGTCTGTATTTCTTTCTTTCTTTCTTTCTATCTATCTATCTATCTATCTATCTATCTATATATATATATATATATATATATATATATATATATATATATATATATACACTTTGTTCAACCATTTACTTATCTATCTAATCCATTCTGTTAATCTCTTTTCTATCCCACTACTTTCATCTGTCTGTCGCTATATATATATATATATTTATTTATCTATATCTATCTATCTATCTATGTATCTATCTATCTATCTATCTATCTATATATATATATATATATATATATATATATTGTTAATCCATTTTCTTATCTATCTAATCCATTCTATTAATCTCTCTCTATTCCAGTCTTTTATCTCCCTGTCTGCCTGCATTTGAATCTGTTCATATCTCTTTCAGACAGTTCTTTATCTATCTATCTATCTATCTATCTATCTATCTATCTATCTATCTATCTATCTATCTATCCGCCTTTTCATTTCTCTCTCTCTCTCTCTCTCTCTCTCTCTCTCTCTCTATCTATCTATCTATCTATCTATCTATCTATGCATTGATCTTTGTCTATACGTTCAGCATTTTATTTACCCCTCTTCCCTTCTCTATTTTCCTATTGTATCTATCTGTCTACATGTATTCAAATCTTTGACCCACCGCTATGAATTCAAAACTGTCTAACAACTCCACTTAAAAAAATAAAATAATAAAATAACCTATTTGCTGTGCAAACCACAGCAATAACACCTCGTGTCGTGAGACTCCATAGTCCAAAAGATAGCGACTACCCACTGGTTATCATACATCCAAAATGTATTATTTTTTTATCTGCCTATCCGCTGTGATTAGCATGGCAGGCGCCTGCTTTAGAGCGATAATTAGCAAGTTACTCTCGTAAATGTCTACAACAAGGCTTCTCAACCAGAGGGTCGGGGTGGAATCCCAGGCTTCCGTGAGTGGTGAATCTTATATTTTTCTCGTTTTGTTTTTTTATTTATAGAATTTGGAGTCCATCATGAGTGTCAACCCCGACATTCTCTATAAAAATAATCCATGTAAATGTATATGTACTAATTTGGAAAAGAATGAAGATTTTCAATAATATATGCATATTAGTTGAAATGCATCTTTTGAGTCATACAATCTTGGAAGTGGGGTGCGGATGATATTATGACTTATAGTTAAAGGGATACATTAGGCCAAAAAGGTTGAGAGCTACTGGTTTAGAGAGTTCAGCTGCCGTGCACAAAGAGAAAAGGTAAAATCGTAAACTGTTACTAACGCACTGAATTCGGTTTTCATTTTCTCTCCAATATTGTGGCCTTGTGCCAAACTCAACTACGTTACTATTTACAAGAGTAACAGCTCAGCTTACTTAGCAAGTTGTTGATAATGTAGTGCGTTCACTTCTTAGTATCGTTAGTGTAACACCGAGTCAGATTTTAGTATTTTTAAATCATTTCGCAAGGCGATAATGCCACTAAGACGCAGGGGTTTACAGGCAGTGACAGAGAATGAGAAAACTTTAGTGAGGGGATTGATTGAGGATAGGGCAATAAAGGAACAGGGTTCAAGAAGACAGAAGATAGCGATTAACGTTGCATGCAAATTGTTGAGATTGTAGTTATCAGGGAAGTAAGAAATCGGAAGGGAGTTCGGCAGGTGGGAATTGCAAGAAAAGAAACTGTTAGAGTAGAAGTGGCGGTTGTATCTAGCTAGTTCAGCAGTAAAACGGTGAGACCTAATTGCCAATCTAGTAGCACACTTAAATTCATGTAGACGTGGTACCATGGAAAAACGCATCAAACCAGTTTCTATAGAAATATTTGTAAGGTAGGACAAAAACATGAACAAAGATGCCACACACAGACGGAAGTCATTCATTACATTTTATAAAAGTTGCACAACGTTTCCCCATCTGTGCAAGTCTATGTAAGACCCTAGCAGATCTAAAAAGCCGTATCTGTGCAAGGCTATGTAAGACCCTAGCATGTCTAAAAAGCCGCATATGCGAATGACTATGTAAGACCCTAGTTGGCCTAAAAAGCCGCATCTGCGAATGACTATGTAAGACCCTAGTTGGTCTAAAAAGCCGCATCTGCGAATGACTATGTAAGACCCTAGCAGGTCTAAAAAGCCGCATCTGCGCAAGACTATGTAAGACCCTAGCAGGTCTAAAAAGCCGCATCTGTGCAAGACTATGTAAGACACTAGCAAGTCTGAAAAGCCGTATCTGTGCAAGACTATGTAAGACTCTAGCAAGTCTAAAAAGCCGCACTTGCGAATGACTATGTAAGACCCTAGCAGGTCTAAAAAGCTGCATCTGCGCAAGACTATGTAAGACTCTAGCAGGTCTAAAAAGCCGTATCTGTGCAAGACTATGTAAGACTCTAGTAAGTCTAAAAGCCGTAGATACAAGACTATGTGAAGATAGTAAGTCTAAAAAAAGATTCATGCAAGACTAGATAAAGACTCTAGTAAGTCTAAAAAGCCGTATCTGTGCAAGACTATGTAAGACTCTAGTAAGTCTAAAAAGCCGTATCTGTACAAGAATATGTAAGACTCTAGTAAGTCTAAAAAGCCGTATCTGTGCAAGACTATGTAAGACCCATGTAGTGGGGAAATGGAAAATGAGTGGGGAGATGTAAGGAGCGTGGATTGACGGGGAGAGAGTGAGAAGATTGAAAAAGGAAAGAGAGAGATTGAGAGAAGAGAGAGTTGGGGGACGGAGAGAGTGTGGATTGATGGGGAGAGAGTCAATGAAGTGGAGAGAGTGGGAGATCGAGAGAAAAGGGAGTAGGGAGATAAGGGGAGAAAATGGGTTGATGGACAGAGAGGGGAGAGAGTGAGAGGAAAGATAACTGGAAGATGACGAGAGAGAGAGAGTTGGGAGATAGGGAGAAAGAGCATGTGAGATGGTGAGGGAGTGTGGATATTGGGAGAAGGGGAGAGAGAGTGTGTGATGGGTACAGAGTGGGTTCATGCAGGAGAGTAGGGAGATGGAGTGAGCGTGTGGAATGGGGAGAGAGAGAGAGTTGTGAGATTGAGAGAAAAAGGGAGAGAGAGTTGGGAGATGTAGAGTTGGGTTGATGCGAAGAGAAAGAGTGGGGTACCTAAGAAAAGGGGAGAGAGAATGCGTGCGCAATAGAAAGTGTATTTAATTTTTCTTTTGTGTGCCGTATCCTTTCAGAATGAGGACAATCATGGCTCTCCACAACTTCCTGTTCTTTGTAGTCCTCAGTAAAGTTTGTCATTTTGCTATATGTCCTAAATCCTGTTCTGCCAACCACACGGAAACTTGTCATTCGCTGCTTTTCCTGTCCCTTTTTGCCTTCCATACATCTTTAGTTTTCCAAGCCCTCATTCCTTTATTATGTGCCCTTGGAATTTCAAATCTCTCTCTCTCTCTGATTCTATGTATAATCGTCATTTTTCCCATTTTCTCTAAGACATCGTCGTTGCTGACATGTCCCGTCTTTTATATTCTCAGCATCCTTCTGTAGAACAATATTTCTGTTACCTCAAGTCTCTTCTTCATTTGTCATGAAATTGTCCAGCATTTATTGACATCTAGGAGGACCAATATTACATATCAATTCAGTACTATTTTCGTTAAAATAAAAAAAAAATGATTCGTGGTGTTCTTGCCTTTCTTTGAGGAAACGAAACTTCGCGTAACGAAGAATGCGTCATTTCCCCAGCTTCCATTCCAGCCTCAATTCCAGCTGCCATTCCAGCTGTATCATTTCGTTGACGAAGAGAAATTTTATAACAAAAAAAGAAAGAAAGAAAGAGGAAAAGAAAGAAAGAAAGAAAGAAAGAAAGAAAGAAAGAAAGCAAGGAAGGAAGGAAGAAAGTAAAAGAAAGAAAGAAAGAAAGAAAGAAAGAAAGAAAAAAGAAAGAAAAAAGAAAGAAAGCAAGGAAGGAAGGAAGAAAGAAACAGAAAGAAAGGAAGGAAGAAAGAAAGAAAGAAAGAAAGAGAAAAAGAAAGCAAGAAAGAAAGAAGAAAGAAAAAAGAAAGAAAGCAAGGAAGGAAGGAAGAAAGAAAGGAAGAAAGAAAAAGAAAGAAAGAAAAAGAAAGAATGTAAAGACGAAAAAATATACCTAATTCTTCGGAAACACGATAAAAAAAATGTCTGTGTGATTTCTCCCAACCCGGAATTTCGTTTCTTACTTTCTAAATTAATTAACAGTTCTCATTTTACTAACATCCTGTGGAGATTACGCCCGGCTTGTCTGCCAAGACGTCCGCTAAGTGGCGCTGTTTCAGGACGATAAGCGGTGTGTATTCATTGTCGTCGTCGACTTTATCTTATATCCAAGAATTTAATTTCTTCTTTGCTGATCGCTTCCTTTACGATGATGCCATCGATGACTAAATTCGCCACCAACGTGAAGCTTCAGCACTAGAAACTTCTAGTTTCACAAACACTTGCTCCCATTATCCATTCCATATCGCCGTTTGGCTTTGCAAAAATTGGTTGAAGATGAAAGAAAATCAAAGTAGAAGAAAGTGCCGATGGCGTGATTTGTTTTAGGTGGACCTCAGCTTGCCAGGCAGTGACCCAAACATTTGATTTCATGACCTTCCTCTACGCCACATATGGAACGAGAAATGCAGAATCTATTTATACAACTGCAACGGACTGCCGATGACTCTGTTATAATTTTGTGTAGCGCTTTCTGTAGCATGTATATCATGCGTAGCCCTCTTCGTCTGTTTGGTTCAACCGTTGAGATCTGTTGTAATCATCATTCCATGTTCCATTGTTGAAGTCTTTGAGGTTGGTGCCACTTAATCTGGGTCCTCGTATTCGACCTTGCAGCCAAGTATGGCCATACCAGGACTTTAGAACTCCCGACGAAATCGTTCTCAGTCAGTGGACCACCACGACAAGGGGACGACCATCAGAGCTACGCGCAAAACGTTGCTGCAATATCCCAGCGTTCGGGTGTTACATGAAAAAAAGGGTGCAAATTTGAAATGAAAATAACACTGACATCTCATTTCAACAGATATATTTACCAGCATTAGAAAAAAATATCTTGATATACGAAAGAGTAAATTTATTTTTTTTAAAAAAACGCCATTGGCTTTACCCACGGCCTCTAGACGACTTCGGAATCTCCAACACCCCTTGTTTAAGTTGGTGAATTCTCCCATTGTCTTTGCCTTCAGTTCATCTTTGGTGTTTCATGGAGTTTTATTGGTCTCTTCCTCAACTGCGCCCCACACATAATAATCAATGGGGTTGCAGTCTGGGGAGTTAGGTGGCCAGATGAAAGGGGTGATGTGGTCACAGAAATTGACTGACATCTGTGACTGGGTTCTCCTGCTTGTGTGGCATGGTGCAGAGACATAGAGTCTTCCATCAGCGACACTCTTGTCCCAGTGTAGCACTACCTCCTCAAGGCACTTAATATAGGCTTCCGTGTTGAGTCTGAGGCCATGTAAGAAGATGAATATAGGAATAACGTCGCCATCACTAGTGATCACTCCAAACACCTTCGTAATCACCATTACACTCATCCAACTCTTTACGAAGCCTCTGCACTATCATCAAATTCACACCCAAACACTCTGAAATGTTCGTATTGGAGCTTCCGGTACGAATGCCAAGCAGTCCTGCATGCGTTTCCAAATTTCTGACGGAGTGAATTGTGCCATGGTACCCTTTTTCTCATAGACAGTACCCAACTGACCCTACTATACTGTGCAGTGGACAAGATCAAAAACAAGCAATGCGCATGCGGGAAATTAAAAATATAAAATGGCGACAATTTTCCCATCGCACCCTCTGTGTGTGCGTGTGTGTATATATATATATATAGATATTGTTACGAACCCCGATCTAAATTTGTTATAAAAAAATATACCATTGCTTATATTTTAGAAGCATCCTAAAATAAAGAGCCCAGTACTTGCAGAAAATGTAAAGATACTAAACCCAAAGAGATAGGTAGACTTAGTGGCGACAAGGATTGACCAGAGTGTACCCTTTCCTTCCCTTTTTGTCAAGGTGTTGACAGCATGATTTACGCGGATAGATTCCGGTTGGAAGAAGTTGAAACACTTTAAACTAAACTTTCTCTGACCCTGAAGATGAGAGAGAGAGAGTCGATGGCCTCATTCCACCCATAATGGGAAAACGTTAGTATTTTTGAAAATTGACCACGTGACAAGAAGAAAAGGAAACGAATGGTGAAACGAAAAAGTTAGTCTTGACCGGGTCTGCGGGCCGGTAGGATGTTTGGCAAATGTCTCGGCATACGGGCCGAAAAGATGTGTTTGGTCTCCCAGTCGAATGGATGGACCCGTTTTGACGACGTAGGCGGAACGCCGCTATATCGAAGAGAAAGAAAGCAGTTTCAACTGTCACCAAGCCCTTAAACAAAGCACGAGAGGGAAAAGAAAGAAAGAAAGAAAGAAAGAAAGAAAGAAAGAACAGACCATCTCAAGCGAAAATGCTGTTATACCAAGACGAAAGCGAAAGGGAACGCACTTTCTGCTTGATCGACAGCCAAGCCCCTAGACGAAAAGAGAAAGAGAGGAAGTAAGAGAAGACCTCAAAAAGAGACCCTTATAAAAAGAAATAGAAAAGGAAAAAGGAAAAGAAAAGTAGTAGATAAGACTAAGAGACATTGTTAGTGAAAAAGGACTTTATTATTTTGAGTTAAGTTTATTTTTCTTGTACCCCGTTTTTGTTTAAATGTACCTCTTTTTCGTATTTGTACTTTTATGCAAATTTAGCATGAAATCTTTTTTATGTTTCTTTCCACATTGCTTAAAATGTTGATGTTTTGTGAATACGTGCAGGTATAACACATGTTCTATAAATTCGTGGCAGTATGGCACAAGGCCATACGCTGATGTTTATTTTTACCTTTCTTAAAGGACGCTCTCCTTCCACTATTTTGTCCTCAATGTTTAAATGTTTATTCTTGACATATCGTCATTTGTGTTTTGGTCGTTTTCATTTTTTTTATTTTTATCTTTTCCACGATTCCATGTTTGTTAATAAATTTATATTTCCTGTCTCCATTGTTGTTTGTCGCCTACCGTGTTTGTTCTTTAATCGATTCCGCCCGGTCGTGTCTGATCAATCGGAAAGAGACCCTTGGGAAAGAAATATATTTTGCAAAAACAAATGTAAAATGTTAAAAAAAACAAAAAAATAACACTGATTACGATACTCCTCAACCTTCGCTATCGATAAGGTTGGAGAAAGGAAGGAAGGAAGGGTTTCGTAATTATATATATATGTATGTTTGTGCGTGTGTGTGTCTGTGTGTGTGTGTATATATATATATATATATATATATATATATATATATATATAAGGTGTATTTAGACAGTAA
>CAHIKZ030001247.1:422500-567500 GCA_903632075.3 Acanthosepion pharaonis
ATAGACCAAACCCGGATATAAGAGAAACCTGGATATAAGAGAAACCCGGATATAAGAGACTTCTTCTCCGGTCCCGACAACTCTCTTATATCCGGGTTACACTGTAATTTGATAAATTCAAAACAAAACCAGTATTAAACTTAATCATAATTCACTTAAGAAACTATATTTCAGAGAATTATGACAGAACAAAGTTATTTTCTTTAAATTGACAGAATTAAAGTTTTTCTTTTTAAATTAAAAAATACAAAAATAAATTAAAAAAAAAAACAAGAAAATAACTGGTAAAGCGATATTCATGTCTATTTCATACCACCTACACATCTCACGGCTTAATGAAAGAAGGAAAAAGTAATTGAAAAAAAAGAAAAGAAAAACTAATAAAAAAAAGTATTTGAAAGGATAACAGCAAATGATTATGTTTATTATTTAAAACTACAAAAAATGTTGACCTCATTACAATCTGTATCAACCACCCATAGAGGAAAATTTCTTTTGTATGAAGGCATTATTTGAACCCTGTTAAATGTTTGTTATTTGAACAGTTAATTGAATGTTAAATACAAATGCATCTGCTTCTTTCTTAAAAAAAAAAGAAGTTTTGCACTCATAGTTTTGTTGCGGGGACAATAAGGATGTCGACCCCGCAAGTTTTACGAAGAAAGGTGTGAACAGCTAAGACAATGAGGGGACAAAGGCTTAAGAAACAATAACGTCGATTTTATTTATCCAAAATGTACAAGAGTGTACTCTGGAGAAATATGTTTGTATCGGTGTCGGGTCCGGTATGACTGGTTTTTGTTTAGAGGTAGTTGATTTCGGTCGTATCGGCGAAACGAATGTAAAGTTGAACGTCGGCGGTAGCTGGTCGACTGCCGGACGGGAGAATTGTCAGGAACAGCAGCAGGTTGATCGATGTCGCACGAAGATTCGTTGTATCGGTTAGGACGAGTCCCTAAACAGGGACGAGTCAGTATAGTGATACGACTTCACAGGGCGGATCGACCGCGGAGATGGTATCACGCCGAAGTGTAACACTTAACGAAGCTGGTCAGAGAGGTGAGACGTCTTCCAGGGCGGATCGACGAAACGGGATTGGTGTAAGAGAAGGTGAGACGTCTTCAGGGCGGATCGACCGCGGAGACAGATCGCGCCGAAGTGTAACACTTAACGAAGCTGGTCAGAGAGGTGATACGTCTTCCAGGGCGGATCGACCGCGGAGACGAGATCGCGCCGAAGTGTAACACTTAACGAAGCTGGTCAGAGAGGTGATACGTCTTCCAGGGCGGATCGACCGTGGAGACGGGATCGAGCCGAAGAGTATTCTCTCGACAAAGCAACCGGAAGCTCACAAAGGCAGCATACTACACTTTGATATATTTATTGCATTGAAAAAATACAATTGTGGCACAAGACCTGAAAAGGGGAGGGGTTGAGGCTGGTCTTCACTAACTATCCTATACCTAGCTAATCTGATTCACGACCCATTCATACATTACAATTTGCCCATTCACCGCAAGAACTCATACATCACCAATCATTCCTCCTTACACCATAATACCACATCCTCACAAGGGGAGACCTACAAAACGCGCCCCATGCCATAAAAATTTAATGAAAATAAATAATACATAAAAATCTCATAATGAAGGATGAGAGGGGGGGAGATTAACCCAATAATAAACTAAAATATTAACATAAATCAAATTAAACATAACAGATGTTTGTAGGGCCCGTTCGACCCTCAAAAACAGAGGTTGCTGTATTCTGCCCATGGGACAAAATCAAGAAGCTCTCTCGCTAAGGGAGTGGGAATAGGATAAAAAATCGTACGGACATGGGAGACTATAACACTGACCCAGACGAGATAAAGCGGGGGTAACAAACTGGGGAGGTTGGGAATCTCAAACTGGATCATAACCAAAGAAGTGGCCAGGAACAGGCCGGGAACAATACTTATTCACATTAACTAGGCACACTAAAGCTTGTCTAACCTAACCAAGGGGAGGGCTCCACAGGAAACCACCCCGATGTGACGTAGGTTGATCTAAAAGAGAAAATAAAGGCTAGCCCCGTTCAAACGAACCAAGCTCGCCTCAGTCACCCACCTTTCGCTGAAGACTGTCGAATGCAATCGTTTTCTATCAGTTCTAATCTTCATCTTGAGCTGATGCTCAAAGAATCGGATTAGATCCTGATAAGAAAGACGGTTGCATCGCAAGACTTCCTCCTGTCGCGTCGTCCAAATCACCATTCGAGCCGTAGCTAGCAGCGTCAGAAACACCATCCGTTTCACCCCGGAATACGGGGGCGACACATTGTCACACGCGTATGCGCGATCAATGGGCACAAGCTTTTCGGGAGCGAGACGAGCCGTCAGCTCGCCTACATTGTCCCTTAGGGGGCGAACCCGGGGACAATGGTAGAAGGCGTGCTAAGGCGTTTCTTCTAAACCAAGGTCACACCGTTCACAGACTGGCATATCCGCCAAACCCCATATGAAGACCTTGTCATTGAGAGGCAGCCAATCGCCAGGTAAGCGAAAACTCAGGGTTACTGAGATAATCCGCCGCTGGCGCCCAAGACCAGTAAGAGCGAAACTCCCGAGATCCTCACGTAGGGAATCCTTCGCGACCCCCTCCACTAACAAACGATAGAAGACCTTCCTCGGCCGAGAAAGGTCACTGGAACAAGGGACAGCCAACAAGGCCGAACGAGACTCGCGAAAGAAAACCGATTGAACCCGGGGTTTACGACGGCGCTCAACCCGCGAGATGGGGGAACTGATAGTAAGGCGAGGGAAAGCGGCCGTCACAATCCCCTCAATAATCGGATCTCCACCTGTAAACGCGCGGCGTAGGAAAGCCAACCTCGAGGCACGCCAATATCTTACCAAGTGTGGCATTCCCAGACCCCCATGACACGGACGTTGTGCACAGACTCGTCTGTCGACTCGATTCCCGCGCCCCCTCCACGATGGCCCTTACAGAGAGGAAGTACGGACAATCGATAAAGGACAAGAGGGAAAATGTATGTAGCACACACCTCCACCCTGCCCTTCACGGACAACCTCCGACCGGCAGCATCGACCTTTGCTCGGACTTCAGACGAATTTTTCTCCAGCTGGAGGTCGGGCCCAAACCACACTCCAAGAATGCGGACAGGACCGTCCGTCTAACCGATTCGGCCCGGATGGTCGACCCCCTTCCAGGCACCTAACCGCAAGCCGGACGACTTGTTGCGGTTGATCTTGGCCCCTGTCACCTTTTCGTACCGATCAAGCGCCTTCAGTACCACCTCAATGTCGCTGCGGGACGACACGAAAGCAGATATGTCATCGGCGTACGCAGAAACCCTGGCTCGAGCTCCTCCAGGAACGGCGATTCCGCGTAGGGCCGGACTGCACGTCCCGTCCCTCAGCCGGAAAAAGAGAGGCTCCAACGCCAAAGCATAAAGTAGGGGCGACAGTGGACAACCCTGACGAACCGACCTAGACAGCACAAAAGCGCCCGACAGCTTTCCGTTCATCTGTACCACAGCACTGGGGAGCGATACAGGAGGCTAATCCAGCGGCAGAAGTCGGGTGCGAATCCAGCGGCAGAAGTCGGGTGCGAATCCAGCGGCCTGCAGGACAGCAGCAAGGTAGCCATGGTCAACCCTATCAAATGCCCTCGACTGATCCAAATTAATCAGCGCGGGTCTCATCGTCGTCTTTACACCCTCGATGATCGTGCGGATCAGATGCAGATTAACTGAATTGTTCGGCCCTCACAGCACAAGTCTGCTCAGGACCCAAGAGAGACTCTGCAACTGACTGCAAACGCTCCTGCAGGATCTTGGCCAAAATCTTTAACTGTGTTTAGCAGAGTTATGGGCCTGTAATCGTCTAAGTGCCCCCCACCCAACACACTCGCCCTTTTCCAACAGCGTAATCACACCCCTGGAAAACCGGTCGGGGAGGGACCCCTGCCGGAACCAGTTGTTGAACACGACACTCAAAATCGGGACAAAGATGTGCGACAGCCTCAAGTACACTTCATAAGGCAGACCATCCAAACCGGGCGACTTGCCTCTGCCGACCTTCTTCAAAGCCGCTTAGACCTCGCCCTCGGTAATCTCTCCCTCGCAGCTAGCGCTTCAGTCGGCGAAAGCCGAGGAAAGTCAGCCAAATAGCTGCGAAACTCGTACTCACGAAGACCAGGCTTCTTGGTAAACCGGCTCTCGAAATGCCGCCGAAACGCCTCGTACATGTCGTCAGTGGCCCGAAGAGTATGCCCCTTCGGGGTTTTCACTTCACGAATGTAACGATCGCCACCTCGACGGACCTCTTCCCTGCGCAATTCTGAGCCCATATTCACAGCTTCGGAAGACATCTTGCTTGACCTATGTCTAATTACCTGGCCCATGTAGCGCTCGCTATTCGAACGCTCCACGGCCTCCCTAGCTAAGGCTATCTCTAGGGGATCCCCAACAGCCACCGCCCGAGAAAGACAAGCTTTAAGCGTCTTCACTTTATCAGCTCTATCTAGGGCGAGCCGTTTGCTGAAATCAGTGGTGAAGGACCTAATTCTACATTTAAGTCTGTCCCACCACCTATTCCCGATAACCGCCCCCACTAGCTCCCGCTGCACTAAGCTAGTCAGCTGCTCCCGGAAGTCCCGCCTGTCCAGTAAAGACAGATTGAACTTCCAGTAGCCAGCCATTCTAGGCCTATGATCTAACGCCACACAGGCACAAACGAGTTTGTGGTTCGTATAGCCTACTCAGTGGAACGTGGGACAATCTAACAGATCTGTGTCCTGCCCTTCTGACTAACATTCTGTCAAGGTAGCTAGCCATTCTTGTCACAATATGAGCCCACGTCCCATTCCCCCAGGGTGATAACGAGATCAAAATCGCTGATCACACGATCGCCCCTTCTTTGGCAGTTTTACCCCCGATCTCATTGGGGTCCAGGATGGCACAGAGAACTTTGAATCCACCAGGAAGGCCCCAACCGCCGAAATTTGGTCCTGGTCGTTTATAAACCGCAACGACCGAAATGAACCACTCTTTCACGGCAATAGCCACGACCAAAGTAAAAAAAAACCAAAAAACTTACCGGTTTAAATGAAGGTACGTCGTCCAAGAATGGCCAAAATAAAAACAATATCAACTCGTCCTGCCGCTAGGGCTCGTTTTTTCTCAATCGGAAAACACCGTTAAAAGAAAATACGATGGTTTTTTTATCCGCAATTCGACCGGAACAAAAAGTTTACTCGCTTTGATTCAGGCCCCATGAGCCCGAGCAGCTCAGATTTAAATGAAAAAGGGGTCCAGCGATTTATTCAAGTACTCCTGGCTAGAGTAATTAGAAACCGTAGATATTAAATTAATCTCAAGTTCAGCTGCCTAAGAGCAAGTGGACTCAACCATATTTCCACATGTTGCTTGACTTAAATCTGCGAGATCAGGGGTTTGAAGGTCAAGGTCGTTCTTTCTAAGGCGCGGCTAATGGCGGCCGCGAGAGTTTTAAAAACAGTACGTTAACAAAAATACAAAATGTTAAAAAAAATATCTATGTACACGTCGTCGTTGCCATCGTTAACTTTATCTCGTTTCCAAAAATTTAATTTCTTCCTTACATATCTTTTCATTTATGATGACGGCGTTGATGACTACATTTACTGCCAACCTGCAGGTTCAGGACTAGAAGCTTCCAGTTTCACCAGAACCTGCTCCAGACATCCATTCCGTATTGCCGTTTGATTTTTTTTTTTTTTTGTAAGAGTTAGTTGAAGGCGAAAGAAAATCAGAAAAAAATGCCGATGGCGTGAATTTTTGTTTAAGGTGGACCTCAATGAAGTAACCCACACACTTGATTTCATGTCTTTCCTTTGAGATACATATGGAATGAGACATACAAAATCTAGTTAAGCAACTGCAATGGACTGTTCATGACCCTAATATAATTTCGAACGACGTCTTCTGCATCCCGTACTAATTACCATCAATATATAATTCATTTGACAATGGATTCGCGTTCGCTTACGTTCGTTTTAAATGAAATTGATGTTATTGTTTATTTTGTATCGACCAACAACAAATTCCTTTTATTATGTCATAACTATTATGGGTTGGGTTTGTGCAATGTCTAGCTTTTCATGAGAATGTTGAGCTGTGTCTCTTAGACACACAGATATTTTTATACGTCAGGGACACAGAATGCGCACACCTAGCAACATCACTCTCTCTCTTTTCTATATATATATACATACGTATATATATATATATATATATATATATATATATATATATATATATATATATAACATATATATATATATACATATACATATATATATATATATATATATATATATATACACACACACACACACACACACACACACACACACACATATACATACACCCACGCACATATATATGTGTGTGTGTGCGTGCATGTGTGTGTACTCCGCAGAAATGCGGTATCTACGGTTTAATTAAAATGAATTCTTAAAATCAAATATGAAAAAAAATATACTTGAAGCTTTTATTTTAGTTTTAATTTCAAGCTAATAGATTAAATTTAATATTTTCAATAAGCAAAATATTTTGCTCTATTTCAAAACTAACTTAAATTGAATGGAATTTAAATTGCCAAAAATCGCTGATTTTAAAGCCATTTTTAGACATCTGTCAGCGCAATGTAATTCTCTTTAATAATTTTTTTTTTCAAAAATGAAATATATTTTTCTGAAACTTTATTTGAGGAATATTAGCTGATTTGAAGTTTAATTAATCTGCTTTGAAACAAATATTACTTTTAGTTTCACAGAAACACATTTTTAACACGGTGATAGGTGTTTATTTAACGTGTTGACAGATTGACTGACAGCCAGCAGTTTATCTAATTTTCTCCTACGGGGCCATATTTGTAAAAATTACTTGAGGATTATAACGTGAGCACCTTTTTTATAAAATTTTTAACTACTCAGTAATCTTCAAAATTTAGGAAAATATTCTCCTTAATCTAATGTTTATTGAATTCTAGGTACTTTGGCTTTAAATTTACTATAGTTATAGCTCTTATTTGTACTTAATGTTATGTATGGACATTCGTATTTACAAAAATCGGCTCGTTTGTACGCACACACAAACGCACACACACACACACACACACACACACACACACAAAAAAAATCAAAATTCTTTTTAAAATATCGGGATTACTAAATTGTACTAAGTTTTTCCATTTATGATTAGTAAATATAGTTTTTACTGAACTTTATTGTTACTTAAATATCACCTAACCGTTGCAAATTAACGCAGAATTTTCTAAAGATTTAAAACTTTATATATATACTAGCCAAATTACCTGCGCCTTGCTGTGCGTCACACATTTTTTTTGTAAGAAAATAATGATTGATTTTAAATCATTGTTATAATTTGTGGAGAAAAATGATGCATTTCAATATTCCTCAATAATCCTGCCGATGTGACCTTCTCCTTCTGGCTGTCTCCTTGTGTGGGGGTGGGGATACAAAAATAGCTTCATCTGGCCCCTATGAAATACTTGTTGTTTAAAAACAATAATTAGGACTTTTGCAAACCAGATGCTCCTATATAACTGAGTGGTATAGTACATCAGATCAATTAGCGGTTCCGCATAGGACGCAGGTTCGATCCTGTTGGAGAACGCATATTTTCTACGAAATTTTTCGAACGTTCAGGCCGGTAAATGTAATATTTATAGACTAAAATGATTCATTTGGAAATTCGAAATTCGTGATAACAATTCTGCTTACTCTACTAAAAAAAAAGAGAATTTGACTTTTAAAGTTCTATATTTAAAGTCGACATTTCATCGTCTCGCTGAAAGAGAAATTCTTTAAAAGAATCTCAAGGAAGTATGGTGGCATGCCAACCCATTTTAATATTTAACCTTTCCAAATTTGGCACTCATTGCTTCAAGAACGCAGTATTGCTTATTCAATAAAATTATTCCGTAAAAACGCATAAGTGAGCATTCACCTTTGAAAATCTGTGCCTCTGATATGCAAAGTTTAATTTATAGTAATCTCTCAATACAATACAGTTTTCTTTAACCATTTCATTCCAAGCAAGGCGATAAAGCCACTAAAACACGAAGTGTTACTGAGATATGAGAAAATCATTATTAAGGGAGAGGACAATAAAAGAACGGGGATTAAGAAGACAGAAAATGATGATTGATATTGCATTTAAATCTTTGAAGGTCAAAGTTGATAGGAAAGCAAGAAGCTTGAAGAGAGTTCCACATGTGAGAAGTGCGATAGAAGACACTACTAGCATATAACTTACGGTTACATATAGCAATTTCAACTGATAAATGATGCGACCTAATTGCCAATCTAGTACTGTACTTAATTTCGTAATATCTAGGTACCAAAGTGTAAAGCTAATCAGAACAATTACCATGGAGATATTTATAGAAAAGGCATAGGGAAGAAAATAACCTTTAGGAGGGAAGAAAATCCAGATAACTCAATCTCAACGAGGAAAATATCTCCTCTCTCTTCACCCCCACCTCTCTCTTCACCCCCTCTCTCTTCACCCCCCCTCTCTCGCTTGCTTTCTTCCCGTCTATATTTTATTTTGGGTCAACGCTTCTCTTTTCCTACTTAGAATTAATGTTTAACCACTTCACCGCCTCAGTGTCATTTTTTTATATATATATATATATATATATATATATATATATATATATATATATATATATATATATATATATAAAAAAAAGAAAGAACAGTAAGATATATAATCCGGTGTTCTTATAGATATTTTTATTTTTACAAAATAGTGCTCAATGTAAATTTATAGAGCATTAATATTATAAATTAATTGATTTGAAATATTTTTTTCGCTACACAGTTCTAACCATGTTTCAAAAATGGAAGCTAACTGATACACCAAAATACAGACATAATGAACACGCAGACACCCCTTGTCTAGTGGAAGTGGATTTATCTGTAACCTTGAAAACGTGAATTATGATTTTAGCCGTGTCTTTAAAACCCAGTAATTTTAAAAGTTACTCCAAAATTCGCTTGAGGCTGAAATGGAACTAATATCTTTAATTTAATTACAAAATTAAATTCGGAGCTTTTAGCTTCCATTTTTGAAACATGGTTAGAACTGTGTAGCGAAAAAAAACATATTTTAAATCAATTAATTTATAATATATATATATATATATATATGTGAAAAGTGAATATAAATATAAATAAATATATATATATGTATAATTATTTATATATTATATGCGCGGTACTTATTAGAAAGCGCTCAATATCAGAGATAGAGCTAATATATTTGGTTGGATAGATGTGAGTTTGTGACCCTGGGTTTCACGTTTGTCTGACGATCGCTAAAGCGTGAAACCCAGGGTCACAAACTCACATCTATCCAACCAAATATATATATATATATATATATATATATATATATATATATATATCGTTAGTTAGTTAATGAAGTTATTTGCTAATCCGTATGGGTAATTTCAAGGAGGATGTAATCCAGAGAGCTCAATATAAAAACAGAGCAAGTAGGAATTATTTTAAGAAACTGACAACTTTGAGGGTTCATGAGATTATGATTTATTTCCTTGGGACCGGGATTTGGGTCCTAAATCATCAGATCTCCATTTTCATAAAAAATGTGATTGATTATATATATATATATATATATATATATATATATATATATATATATTGAAAAGAGAGGTGGTGTAGTTTGATTGTTACTGCATTCAGAACTGCTCGCAATTGCTGCAAGAAGGTTCTGGAAAATGCAAAGTGTAGCTATATGGAAGCAGTCAGTAGGTTGGAGACAAATTGGATCTCGAGAGTTCTGGGACATTACCAACCAAATTATGAATAATGGCAAAGCGTCTGTGCCCACTATTATAAATGGCTCAGAGATCGTATCTTCCTCGTCAGATAAAGCGATGCTCTTTGCCTCAATCTTTGTCTCTAACTCAACGTTAGAAGTCATAAGACATTCTTTCCCGTTTTCCCTTGTCTCAATGGGCACAATCTTAGTAGTATTTTTATTAACAAAAAGTCTTGACCCTAAGAAAGTCACTGACCCAAACAAAATCCCAGTGGCTGTCCTTAAATCTTAGCGAAATTATTTAACTGCTGCTTGAAGGAGACATCCTTTGCGAATCTGGAAATTCTCATGTGTATCTCGGATTTCAATGCGTGCAAGCACTAATACTCCACTCACTTAGTTTCCTTAGTCTCATTAGCAAGCTGAGACAATAATCAACAAGAACGCTATTGATCGTCTAAATATGAACACCTCTTGAGCGACAAACAGTATGGATTTCGATCGGCCCAATCCACTGCTGATGTCTTAACTACCATTACTCACGGAATCGGCGAGGTATTAGAAAACAAATGCATGTCAAGGGCCATAGAGTTAGATATTTCAAAGACCTTTGACAAGGTGTGGCACAAATGATTTCTACTCAATCTCTCTAGTTATGCAAATACTGGAAGAGTTTTCGCAATAATAAAGTAATGGGTAGGTCTTTGAAGGTAGTTGTTAATGCAGGCGCCCTCCAAGGGTTGCTTCTCGGACCAACCATATTTTTACTTTGCATAAATGATCTACCTAAGAGTATACACCGGTCATTTGTGAATATCTATGCTGATGATACAACATTATATGGTTGCACCTCCCAAACTCTAGATGACCAAAGATTGGCAGCTGATCTTTCCGCTGATTTAGCTCAGTGAGGGAAAAGTTTTGGCAATTTATTTTATAAAATGCCTGCTTCAGAAATATTATTGCTATTAGTGTTTGAAGATCTTAGTATATCCATAATGGTTTTGGAAGTGTTTGTAACTATTCTAAGGTTATTTAGATGGGATAAAATAAATTGCCAAAACTGTTCCTCCCAATATATTGGAGAAACAAGTAGAAATTTTAAAAAACTCATTTATGATCACAAAAGAGACCTTACAAAAACAACTTAGCTAATGTACTAGTCATACATAGAAATAAATTCAACCATAATTTTGATTTTAAAAATGCTACACTCATAAAAAAAGAAAATAACTCACTCAGAAGGAAAATTCTAGAGAGTGCCGCCATAGAATATTACCCAAATATTAATCTACGCCCAGGCTTTTTCCCTATTTCACCTTTCTTAACAAAATTACTGTTCTCCCAAACAAACGTACACAACAATATCGTAAAATCAAAAGAAAATGGTCGAATCCAACAGTTATATTCTCCACGCGTGACAATAACTGACGTTATTTTCAGTTAACAATATGAAAATAGCGTTCTCTACATTCCTCCAGTTGCTAAGGACATTCTGTTTTTTGTTATTATTAGTTACGTTCTTTAATTAAATTCATTTCTTTTTTTTGCTTTGAGAAAGTCCACATTGGACGAAACGCGTCAGCAATAACTACAGTTTTCCTATTGTCATTTATATTTATAAATATTGTCTTTTCTACAGGTTAACTCTGAGAAATTTTCTTTATATATATATATATATATATATATATATATATATATATATATATATATTGATTATTTAATAAGGAGTGAGTATATGCCTTCGTATATGGCAATGAATGCTGGACAGTCTCCTCACAGATGCAGAAGAGATTTGAAACAACAGAAATATGAATGAAGATACCATGGACCAAACATATGAGCAACAATAAAATGTTAGAGAAAATGGAAACAAAAATGACACTTATATTTAAGAGCAGGAAGAGACAGTTTAAATTCCTAGGGAACATAATGAGGAAAGAGAACTTGGAAAATCTGATACTCACAAGACAGATTGAAGACAAGAGGAACAAAGAAAAACAATGCTTAACCTACCTGCCGAGTTTGAGTAAATGGACAACATTTATTAAGAGTTACAAAGAACAGGAAATTGGGGAGGGCCATGATCGCCCACGTTCTGAAGGAACATGGCGCATAAAAGACATGTACAGTACAAAGAATGTGGAAAAAATAGTCAGGAGAGTGATATTACTTTTTCAAACGGTTTGGTTTGGTTTGGTTTGGTTTGGTTTGGTTTGGTTTACGGCATATCAACCTCAATGGGTTATTTAATGGCGACAAGATTTTTATTGCTGGTAATATTTTTTTATTCAAAAATATATTGCCGTTAATATTTTTTGAAAAATGTATTGCTGGTAATAATTTTTTCTTCAAAAATTTATTGCTGGTAATGTTTTTTACAAAAATGTATTGCTGGTATTAAAGCCTATTTTTACGCTTTCATAGTGTTTTGACTCCAGTTTTGGGGTTAACTATTTGCCCATAGTTGGGACCCTAACAGGTGCTACCACCCTGGGTTAGGGTGAACCTGGGAATACCAGCAATTAAGAAGTGGTTTTACACTCCTCAAAACCTCCCGATCAGAGGCCTTGATGTTGGGCGTAGCTTATCGTCTTGCCCAGAACACGGATGTAGTTTATCGTCTTACTCAGGGCACTCATTTAAATGGCTAAAGTTTGTGTCTGTCTTGAAAATCTGCCCGAAAAATTTTGATTTTATTTTACAGGGCTCAAACCTCAATTAATGAAATCTGGAGGAAATATGCAACTGATTTAGCAACAAGGCAGGTCCATGATTATTTCATTAACACATTCTTATTCATTTGGGATATTTCAACTCTTACGTTATATCATCAATAATTTTGTTAGTGTTTTTTTTTTGGGGGGGGAGGTGATTATTCAGTTCATTACAAGTAAGGTGACAATGCCACTAAGATGCAAGGGGTTAGGGAGTGAAGACGAATTAAAAAAAAAAATTTAGAAGGAACCAGAAGGCAAATCCTGAACATGAAACATGTGATAAACCTCTACTCCTGTTCAAAAAAACGGGGTGGAGTGTGAAAGAAATAATAGACAAACATCTCTAATGCTACTGAAGAACAAAACAAATAAATATCAAATAAAATTTCAGAGTTCAGATGGAGACATTAGAATTATAGAGCCGAAGTATATCTTAGAACAAACCGGAAACCCAGTCCTAAACAGGAAACAAGGGGAAAACTTCTACTCTTGTTCAAAAAATCAGGGAGGAGAATGAACCGGGTGATAGACAAACCTGTCTTTTTTTTTTTTTTTTTTAAGCATTTCACCTCAAGCAAGGCGGGAAGCCACTAGGACACAAGGGGTTACAGAAAATTTATAGCAAGATCAGATAGGAGTGATAGAAGAAAGGATGAGGCTAGTGGATAGATCAAGGCAACTGGAGATGCCGATTGACATTACACTTGAATAGCTGGAGATTATAGCTCACAGGGAAACAGGAATAGGGAAGCAAGTTCCACAGGTGAGAGGTGTGAGACATGAAGCTATTGGAGTAGAAGAGACGGCTACATTTAGGAGTTTCGACAGTGAAGGGGTGAGAGCAGGATGCCAGCCTCGTATGGCGCTGGAACTCATGACGTCTGGGAACCAGTGAATGCAGCTCCTCGGAGCAATTTCCATAAAGAAGAAAAAAATAATTAGTGAATAAAATAGTGAGTTTAGGCAGTGGGAGACATTAGAAGTATAGAGCTGAATTTATATGGTATGTCTGGAAATGAGCAAGACATGTAATAATAATAAAAAAAAAATTGGGAAAGATAGAATAATCTGGAATATTTTCTGGAAGAGATTACCTTCATACTAAAAGAAAATTAATTGAGTAAGTGTACAAAAATAGAAAGGTGCTTAAGACAAGGATGCCTCTTCTTGCCAGATTTATTTAACCTATACAGCTAGGTGATTTTAAGAGAACTAGAAGTCCTACCAGAATCTTAACAACATAACATACGCCGATAACACTGTTGATGACAGACACAAAAAAAAAAACTGCATTAACTACTACACAAAGTATTAAAGGAAAGCAGGAAGAAAGGACTAACCATCGGTCGTCAAACACAGAATGTATGGTTGTTAGGTAAAAGGGACAGCTCAAGAAGTAAGCTAATAAATGGAGACTGCAAAATCAGCTGCTTTGTAGCATTCTCTTTAGAATTAACTGGAAACCCTAAACAGGAAACAAGGGATAGACCTGTACTGCTGTTCAAAAGACCAGGGAGGAGTGTGAACCGGGGGATAGACAAACCTATCTATTCCTATTAAGCAGACCTATCAATTGATTCAGTATAATCATTCTACTTCATGTCAAGGGAAAACAGGAGGCCATGAAAGCGCAAATTCAATCCTGAACAGGAAACAAGAGATAAACCTGTTCAAAAGACAGGGAAAGTATGTGTTACCTTTAGAAATTACTGCATAACACTACTTATTTTGATAAATAAAATTCATTTCATTAACTCATTGCTTCTTTGGATATTTGAACCCTTATATAATGCAATGTATTTGTTTGTGTAACCATGAGAATTTATTGTACATTTTATATATGATGGACTCTCCCATCTTGTAAAAATTTCAGTTAGACAGGATAATTCATCATACATAAAATAGTGAGTTAGTTTTCAGTCACCCTGTAGAATGCTGGCGATGATTTTGGTCAGCAATTGGTCACCAGTCACACATATTTCCTTAACGTGTGTGAAGCACACGTTATCGTACAATATACTCCTTTTCTTCACTTGCAATAAAATTTTTTCAAACGATCAAAATATTGATCTCTCCATGACCACAACAAATAACATTGAGTTTTAATATGTAAATACATATATCTGCCTGTATTATGAATTAACTGATTTAAAAATATGGTTCCATTGCTACATAGGAATTACCATGTTTCAAAAACAGAAACTAAAAACTTCAAATTCAATTATATAATTAAATTAAAGGCTCTAGTTCTGTTTCGTTTTCAATCGAATTTTGGAATAACATTTTGAAATTTACTGAGTTTTATAAGCATATACATTCCTTGGAAATAAATATTATGAATGTATATGCTTATAAAACTTATAAAAAAGTTTTCAGTTTCTGTTTTTTAAAAATGGTAATTTCTGTGTAGCGATGGAATCATATTTTTAAATCAGTTAATTTATAATATTTATACTCTGTAAATTTACATTGAGCACTGGTTTGTAAAAATAAAAATTTAATAAGAACACAGGATTATATATCTCACTGTTCTTTTCTCTTTATTTATATATATATATATATATATATATATATATATATATATATATATATATCTGCCTGTATAAATGATATAGTCACATTTAGCTTGGTTTTCTTAATTTTCTACAAAGATCAATTTCTCCGCATTGTTTAATATTTGGTGTTGTATTTGTGCACATGACCTTCGGATTTTACTTTTTAACCTAAAAGCCAGGTAGACTAACCCCACAATGCAACCCTTTCTAATTTGAATATTTGAATGCTTACTTACTGTCATCTCTAAAGTTGCCAACCGTCTTTTGTTGGAAAGGACAGTCCTTTTTTTGGCTCTTTCTGTCTTTAACCTTTATTGAATTTGGGACACAAAAAAAACAATGTCATTTTCAATTACAGTGTGAAACTACAGGAATTAAATTAAAAATTACTATTTCATTTTTTTATCCTTTGATATAACTTGACTGCTGACAACCTTATCTATGTTTCTGTATGATCTACTATTAAAAATTGCTATAAAAGACTGCTGTATCCTGGGTATGATGATAAACTGCATCTGGCATCAGTGCCTCTGATCAGAAGGTTTTGAGAAGTGTGGAAGCACCTCTTAATTGCTGTTGTTCCTAGGTCCACCCTGATTTGGGCTGGTAGCACCTGTTAGGGTCCCAGCTATGGGCAAATACTTAACCCCTAAACTATGGTCAAACCACTATTGAAGTATAAAAATAGATTTTATAGTAAAAATACCAGCAATACATTTTTTGAAAAAAAATATTACCAGCAATAAATTTGACTCTTGACAAAAAAATCCTCTTCACAAATATATGTTAATGAAACCTGATCTACAAACTGATTTCTTACAAAGAATATATATTCTATTCATATGAACCTATCCTAAAAATGTTGTTGGCATTAAATGACCCATTGATGTGTTGATATGCTGTAAAACAAAATAAACCAAAACAAACCAAACAAGACAAAACCAAAAGACTGCTTATACTTCATTTTACTAAATAAAATTGTATTTTAATAAATAAAATTATATTTTAATAAATAAAATTATATTTTGGTAAATAAAATTATATTTTAATAAATAAAAAAATTTTTAAATATTTTAGTAAATAAAATTATATTTTGGTAAATAAAATTATATTTTGGTAAATAAAATTATATTTATTAATACTTTCATGTTTATATTGGATATTTGGACCCTTAAAACCAATTAGAATTTTGTCATAATTACCACTAGAATTTGGTTTACAGCCACATCATGTTGAAACACCAGTTCCTGTATGGTCATTAAAATTAAGCAATGCTGACACTGATCAGTATATAGCTGGGTGACCCTTTGTGAAAAACCAGCTGCTGTATGCTTGGATGTGCAGGTGGTGTAATGAATAATGACTCAGAATTGTTAATCAGAGAACTGAGTTCAAATTCCAGTTGTGTTCATTATATTCACATACGTGCAAATACCCTTGGGAAAGGTAGTTCTTCTCTCCCCACCTATGGGTTAATTAGTAAGACTTTTATCACTAAAACATTATTTCTATAAAACATTCTTACAAAATACTTTTTTTTAAATAACCTGCAAAGTGTTGATAAATGAATGAATCAATCAATCATTAGAAATAGCTATCAAAATGCTTTAAGTTGATCAATAAAATTAGGTTTATTGGCAAATTTTTTGCTACAATGATTATTGGAAACCATATGCCATGCCATTAATAATATTATTGAAGTTACCATTAGAAATTTCTATATAAGTCAAGGCCCTCAACTTTGAGCGCCTAGTAGGCTTTAAGCTCAACCCAAACTCAAATTAAATTTATTAACAAATTCATTGCTATATTGGTTACCAGAAACCACATTTCGTAGCTGTTGTATTGTCGAGGTGAATGATAAACAGAGAAGAATGAGTGCTTAATTCAGCAACTTACGGATACATACAAAAAACACAGAACAATAAGTTACAAAACAATTAACAAGACAACTTACAAGGAATAGATGAGGGTCAAATGCTGCATAGCCAAATGAAGTAAGATCAGTTCAAATATTAATCAGCTTAGTATCAACTTATTAATCAACTGTTGAAGTCCTTAATAATAGACTATTTAAGGCTATGAGCCAGGCCATCTTGTAGAGTGCTGAAGGAGTGCTAGCTACTCGACAAAAATAGTATTTATAATTTTGTCAGAGTTACCATTAAAAATGTTAAGACAACTTACATTTTATTTTTGTAAATAAAATAAAATATATTAACACCTTCACAGCTACCTTGGATATATGAAATCTTACATAATGCCATCCATTTTTTTTATTCACCTTTATAGATTACTATAAAAGACTTCCTCTATAAGCCATGTTCTTTCATGGCCCTCCACAACCTCCTATCCATTTTAGGCCTAAGCAACATTTTTCTCATTACCAGACACCCAGCAGCCATGTTCTGATATTCATTCATACAAGATCAAAAAGCAGTTGGCTTACTGACTTCCCCTGTACCTTTTCCACTCAGTATGACCTATGAGCATCAAACACACTAAACCCTCTTTCCTCATTACGTATCCAAGAAATTTCAGCTGGCACTTCCTAATTCTGACTAACAATTTACATTTTCCTTATTTGGATATTTTAAATCTTATATAACACTAACTAGGTTTTTGTTAGGGTTACAATTAGAAATAGCTACCTTGCATATTGCAAAGCTTACATCTAACTTATATTAGAATTAACATAAGAAATTGCTAATTCAGATATACTTATATAATGTCATCTATATGTATTTGTTAGTATCATGATTAAAAATTGCAACCTTGGATATTTGAAACCTTATATAATGCCACCTATGTGTTCTAGTTAGTGTTAACATTAGAAATTTAAAACTTTATCTAATAGTATCTATGAGTTTTTCTTATTATCTCCATTTGAAATTGCTATGTTGTCTATTTGAACCATGACATAATATCTGTTTTAGTGTTAACATTAGAAATTGCTATCTTGGATATTTGAACCCTTACATAATGCCATCTTTTTTTTTTTTTGGTAATGTTACCATTAGAAATTCTGTTTGTATGTAGCTGAGTGGTTAAATCATTAGCATTCTGAACGTTAGGCCAGGGTTCAAATCTGAGCATGTTCGATTTGTCAAAATGACTTTTTGATGATATGACAATGGTGAGATGATCTCAGCCTGAAATGATAAAATGGGCTGACTCAAGCCTTTAGAGTTAAATTGGGTTGGTGAAACTGTTTGGAACTTTGCTAGCACAACATCCCAAAGTCATTATGACTCGAAGCTTTGATGAGACCACCAATCCCCACCACCAATCAGGGCAGATCATTTACCCTCTCCCAGGAAGCTGTTCCCCACTGGACAGTACTTCTCCTTTGGGAAGGGGCTGGGTATATAACCTTGGGCCTAAAGTGGCACCATAAAGGTGAAATTCCCATGAAGTGGTGGTTTGAGCAATTTTTGTATGGCTTTCCGGAAATCCCATATTAAACTCTGCCACAATGTTCTAACTAAACCCAGCAGAATGGCAGTATAAACTACAGTTTTCTCTGTGGGTGTTGAACACACAACAACAATTTGCTAGCCACCCTTGTAGACTGCAGGCGTTAATAAAATGAATAAATATAGAATATGATATGAAATATAAAAAATAATCATGATAATCTGTGTTGTTGTCAACACGGGTTTTGTTTCTTCTCCATGGCAATATGCATCCTGACAGAAGATGCATTTGTGCATTGTGTAGTAGTAAATATGCTAATTAAGTTCGGCAAAGTCTGACACAGTGCCAAGTTGGGATAAATTGTTTGGAAAGATTATGTAGCAGTAATCTTTCATGTGGGGAAAGATGACCTGATTTGACATTCAGACTGCTGACATTTTGATAGTTGCCACTTTCGTCATAGTATGGAAACAAGATTGATTGATTGATTTGTTTGCTTAATGGCATATCAACTCCTTATGGGTCATTTAATATTGAAACTTTATTTTCTTGGGAGCTTTGAAGTAATAAAAATATGATACAGGTTATTCTGCTTTCACAATTGAATACATGGTAGATGATACTCAGCTTTTGTGATTTGATTTGATTTGCTTGTTTAACAGCATATCAACTCCTTATGGGTCATTTAATGTTGAAACTTTATTTTCTTGGGAGCTTTGAAGTAATAAAAATATGATACAGGTTATTCTGCTTTCACAATTGAATACATGGTAGATGATACTCAGATTTTGTACATACACATGTTTGTATGGATGTAATTACTAGAGGTGGTGATATGCATGTTTTATATTTTAGTTCTGTTGAAGTTATATTCTGGAATACCATTTGATTTCTTTAAGAAATAGTCGGATATTATATAGATTAATGTCATGAAAGATTTCTTTTATGTTGATTGATGTATTGTTGGGAATTTTACTATAAAAATGTATTTTTATACTTTCATAGTGTTTTGATTTTTTTGCCGGGTGGGTGCTCATGATTTGCCCATACCTGAGACCCTAACAGGTGCTACCACCTCAGGTCAGGGTGGACCTGGGAAGAACAGCAATGAAGAGGTGGTTCCATATTCCTCAAAACCTCCAATCTTTCAATCGGAGACCATTGCTGCCAGATGCAGTTTATTTTCATACATGGAAACAAGACCAACTGTTTGAAACGGACATAAGAAGATTGTGCAGCGTCAATCTACCAAGTGAAGTAAAGTCTTGTCTCTCAAGGAAATTAGTATTTATCAGTAATAGATATTTGCTAAAAAACCAAACTAGTTAAATTCCATCACTGCCAATCAGGCCCTGACCCCCAATACCTACCTATACCTGTAACGGCATTCACCTGAGGTGGGTTGAGCCGGCTCCAAAATTTATAAAAAAAAAGTTTCATGGGAATATAGAATTCCCAAGCGGTCCCCAACCCGCATGTATAGCACATGAGATTTGATTATAGTGGTGAAGGTTTTGTGCAGAACCATCCACACTTTTTGAAGGGCCGATTACAGAGATCTGGTGCACTACGTGCCACAAGGTCCCCAAACGACCCTCCGCAGGTTTTGAATTCAGAGTTGTCCTTCTCCTAGACCAGTTGCCATCCAAGGCTATAGAACCCAGTCTCTTCTGCTATTTACCCAATCATGATGAATAGATGTTCCCTCAGGGAGGACCTGTGATTGAGTGACTATTAAGCTTTAAACTCAATCCAGATCTCAAGTGGAATTCAGACGTACAATCCATCACTAAGATTCTTGAAAAATGGTTGGCTCCCTGTACCACTCAAGGAAGTACCTGGCTCCTTGTGCTATCCTCTACCAGATCAGGCCACAAATGAAGTCCTGATGCCATATTTGGACAGGAGCTGCTGAGTCTTCATTTTCCAGTCTTGATATAGTCCAAAAGACTCTTAGTATCCTTGTAGTGGACAAATTATTTTCCACTTTACAACCTTACAGATGAAACGTATGCCTCTTGCGGCTCTATTGCTATTTCCATGAAAAGTCCTTAGATGATGTACATTCCTTCATTCCATCAGTTCTAACCTTTGTGGCTAGGACCCGCCATGTTGCACGCATCGTAGTGAACCACTTTCATTCCCTTCGTATTCCATTAGTAAGAAGTAAGTTCTGCTTGACCAACTTTTTCTCACGAACAACTGCTCTGTAAAACCGATTCCCAAGAGGATGCTTTCCCAATCGCTACAATCTTAGCCTGTTCAAATCTAAGGTTAACTGTTATCTTCTCCACATATCAGCATAAACTGTTCCTCTTGCTCTGTAACTCTCTGCCTTCGGGGGCTCTCGGGCCTTGTACAGAATGAACTCACTGTAATAAAAAACAAAACAAAAAATCAGCTTAGCTTCATACAACAGAAGGCCAAATGAAATAAAAAAATATATACTGGGAATAAGTATGTTTGTTATGTCAAATTTTTTTGGAGCCGCGATTGTTTTTCGTGAGATTTGTATTGGATCTCTTTTTCCAGCATTTAAAATTAGAGAGAATTTGCTCTCAGTTGCAATTGCATACCGAACAACCACCCCCACCCCAACCCCGAGGTCACGTGAATTTTTAAAAAGTCACGTAAGTTCACGTGCCTACCGTGAAAGGACTTTGACTAGCTTTGATCTTTTTTGATTTTTTTTTGTATACAGGAAGCTACTGGGTGTTCATTTATCTTTACATCTCAGAAAAAGAGACACGAATTGATTTCGACTCAGTAGAAATGAAATTATATTTATTCTTTTGTTATCTTTTAATCTTTTCTTTTTCTTGGTTTCGATTGGTTGGGTCAAGTGCGCTTTCTAGCTTTTCTTTCCAAACAGCTTTCTTTCTTTCTTTTTCTTCTTTCTTTCTTTTTCTTCTTTCTTTCTTTCTTTCTTTCTTTCTTTCTTTCTTTCTTTCTTTCTTTCTTTCTTTCTTTCTGTTCCTAATTCATCTTTCTTTCTTTGCCTTATTCTTCAGCTTTCTTTCTTTTTCTTTTCCAAATTCTTCTTTCTTTCTTTTTTCTTTCTTTCTTTCCAAATATCTGTTTTCCTTCTTTTTTTCCCACATATCCGTTTTTACTCTTTTTCTTTCTTTCTTTCTTTCTTTCTTTCTTTCTTTCTTTCTTTCTTTCTTTCTTTCTTTCTTTCTGTTCCTAATTCATCTTTCTTTCTTTGCCTTATTCTTCAGCTTTCTTTCTTTTTCTTTTCCAAATTCTTCTTTCTTTCCTATTTCTTTCTTTCCAAATATCTGTTTTCCTTCTTTTTTCCACATATCCGTTTTTACGCTTTCTTTCTTTCTTTCTTTCTTTCTTTCTTTCTTTTTTTTCTTTCTTTCTTTCTTTCTTTCTTTTTCCCCCACGTAAACGTTCTTTTCTTTCTTTCTTTCTTTTCCCCCCACGTAAATATTCTTTCTTTCTTTTTTTCTTTCTTTCTTTCTTTCTTTCTTTCTTTCTTTCTTTCTTTCTTTCTTTCTTTCTACATATTCGTTTTCTTTCTTTTTCATTCTTTTCATATATCTGCATTGTTTGTTTGTTTCTTTGTTTCTTTCTTTCTTTCCAAATATCTATTTTCTTTCTTTCTTTCTTTCTTTCTTTCTTTCTTTCTTACACAGTTGCAAATGTTGCTAGTGTTCACATTGACATCGCAGTCAGGGACGCCTACACACCAAAGTGGCTTAAATAAAGTAAAAAAGAAGCGATACTGAATTAACATCTTCCAAGGTCAATAGGTAAATCGGAGTCAAAGCCTGTTTAGCATTTAGTATTTACGTATAATTTCCCCGACATAAGCTCACTACCAATTTTATTGGCTCTCTACTGGGGTGAGGGATGTTGCGGTGGGGGTAGAGAAGGTACGGATGGTGCAGTGGTAGTATTGGGCAATTAGACACACAATGCTCTACGCTAAGCTTTTAATTCAACGATTACGTACGACCGGCTTCAGTCATTGTCGCTAGGAATATAATTAGAGAATCGTTTTTCTTTTGCCATGAAGAGATTGCCGCTTACTGGGTTAGATAATGGGGTTTCTGTGCATGAGTTGCGGGCTCGTTCCGCACTGCGTGCCCCATACTTGTTGCACTGTGCCGGAACTAAGAAAAGCTTAAAAACAACATAGCGTAATGAGCGGTTCAGGGTTGGGTAATGATTAGGGAGATATGTCTAGTTGACCATTAACCTTGAGGAGTGGGTTCGTTCCGCACCGTGTGCCCCATACTTGTTGTTCTGTGCCCAAACAAGGGAAAGCTTAAAAACCAAATAGCGTAATGGGCAGCTTAACGGAGGGTAATGATTAGCCAGATAAGTCTAGTTGACGATTAACCTTGAAGAGTGGGTTCGTTCCGCACCGTGTGCCCCATAGATTTTGCTTCGTGACAAAATTAAGAAAAGCTTAAAAACAATATAACGTAATGGGTTCAATCAGTGTTAGGCAATAATTATTGGGATAAGTCTAGTTGACTGTTAATCCTGAGGGGGACTGGGGTTCGCACTGGGTGCCCCAAGCTCGTTTCTCTGTGATAAAAGTAAGAAACGCTTAAAAAAAAATGACAGCCATTTCCTTCGTATTCCACTTGAGCAGCTTCTTCCCACGAATCGTTGCTTTGTGGAACCGACTCCCAAGAGGATGCTTCCCCGATCACTTGACCCAACCAATTCCACTCCACCATTTCAGAGCTTCACAGCTCGACCTTGCCCTTCTACGCAAATTGGAGTCTACCGTATTCCTTTCCTATGAGCGACCGAGTGGTTAGAACATTCGCATTCTGATCATGAGACCCGGGTTCGATTCTCACCATGGTCGATTTGTCAGGAAGGAGACTTCCTGATGTCATCGGACAGGAGAGGTCGATCTCAGCGTGCGGCACCTTATGAAAGTGCCTGAAAAGCATACCACGAGTTGACCCAAGCCTTGTGAGTGAAATTGGGTAGACGGAACCCTTGGGGGACGTCGATAGTTGTGCTAGCACGAAGTCACAAGTCAACGTGGCCGAGGGATTGAGCGTGCTGGCCTTGTTCAAATTGTTGATCACGCTATATAATACGCTCTTTCCAGAAACTGTAACTAAGGTCTGCTCAGCATAGTTGCAGTATAAACCACAGGTGGGCCCTGTGGGTGTTGAATAAAGACAAATGTGCCTGAGCAAGCGTCTGCAACGGGGATTGGCTAGCTGACCTAGTAGACGGATATCCTCGAATACGAATGGTCAGCTATACATGCATACATTCTTTTCCTATGAAGGAAATTCCACTCAGCTTTTCTCCAAGAACTGCAACTCTGTAAAACAGATTCCTACCCTGAACACTAGAATTTTAACATCTTTAAGTCAAGGGTCAGTCGTTATCGATCCTCCTTATCCTCGCATTCTACTATCTGCTGTTTCATTCATTTGACACACTTCATTCATCAGTAGCCATTTTCACGGTTACATAGCCAACGAGGCTCCGAGGTTGAATTTCATATTCTCTCCAGACCTCAAGCGGAAATTACATATACAATCTATTGATAAAAATGCTGGGGGAAAATGGTCGGCTTCTTGCAGCTTTTCGCTAAAGTACCCGACTCCTCCTTTTTTTTATGATTTACATTATTCGGACTATTGTCCTCATCTTTGTCGCCATATTTATCACAACGTTTCGGCCGTTGTACGCTCCGGCCTTCTTCAGGTGGTTGGAATGTCGAACTGAACCCTTTATTTCGCTCACTGGGGTAGACTGTTCTAGTTCCACGTGCCATGTTTGATGGATGTCAGTTATCTCCTGCTAATTCCCCTCTGAAAGTTCTCCACTGCCTTAACCGGGTATTGAACTCACACTCTTTCGGTCCTATCACTGGATCTAACCAACGCCTTTATCCACTGTGCCATGTGTCCTTAGCAGGAGATAACTGATAACTTCCTACTTTCTCCTCTTAACCCACATCTCATCTAGTAATCCTTTACCTTAAGAGGATCTTGAGCTTTGTATTAGTGAATAAAGACAAAAGGAAAACCTATCCGAGTCGACGCGTTTCGTCTTCTGACGGACTTCATCAAGGCAAATGCAAGAATTTTATTTTGTAACAAGTATTTATATACAAGAGAAAAAATGATATTTTTTTTTTTTTTTTTTTTTAGAATTTTTAAATTTAAGAACGCTCATAAATATTCGTCAGATTGTTCGAAATGTCAGGCAATCTATGGAGGACATGAAGTGACATAATTCAGTATCTAATACTAAACGAAAGTAAGTGATGTTCTTGTATTTTTGTTTTTTAATATTAGTAAAAAATATACTCCCAGTTTGTTTGGTTCGATCCTCACTGGACGACCTACGCTTCTAGCTTTGTGTCAAAATTAAGCTTAACTTTGGAAATAACATTTCAATGTAATTGGATGATATCTAAAGAGCTAGTCTCAGTTAAAATCACCATCACTCCCAACTTTAACGTTACTTGAAGCAGTTTTTCAAGGATCTTTACTCCTTTCATATTATTTTCCATTCTCTTACAGATCTCTTTTAAAGATGAGCCATAAATTTGAATCACTATTTAAAGGGGTCATTCTATTTAATATGGTATCTTGGAATGTTTTTTCGAAAGTAGACAACGGCTAGTTTTGCAGAATGTGAACGACCATTGTGTTCTTGAGGAGAACCAAGATCCAATTCCAGTTGGTTTCGCTACTTTTGCTTACGCGCAAATATCCCTGAGAAAAGTATGATTTCATATCTTCTCCCCCAGCTATGGGTTAATTAGTAAGACTTGTATCATTAAACCATTTTTTTTTTAGCCCTTTGCGAAACACCGTTAGGAAGGTGACCTCATGAATTCCTTCCCTTGTCTCTTGTGTACTCGATATGCCCTGTGAGGATTAAGTTTTCCAATCCCCCTTCCTCATTATGTCCAAGACATTATGTTAAGAATTATGTGATACAAGTGTGTGTGTGTTTGTGTGTGTGTGTTTGTGTGCTTGTGTGTGTTTGTGTGTGTGTGTGTGTGTGTGTGTGTGTGTGAATAAATTTCAGACACATTGAGGAGAAAAATATCCCCATTTTCAAGAACAAGATCCCGTGGTTATCGTCACTATTCATACTAGGCGAAGAGAGAGAGAGAGAGAGAGAGAGAGAGAGAGAGAGAGAAAGAGAGAGAGATAAAGAGGAAGAGAGGGTGGAGAGAGAGAGAGAAAGTGAGAGAATGAGCTGGGGGCGGCAGGAAATGCCCCGTTTTTATGACTGCTTATCAGCACCCTGTAACAAAATCATGGCGAAACTGGCGAAGCTATGTGGGGGTAACCCCCCCACCAAAAAAAAACAATGCCATTTAGAACAACCAGTATAACTCGTCTTCGACTGGGTCTTTCATTACTTGGAATTTTTGCCGGTCAGTTGGAGCAGTTTAAGTTTAAAGTCAGCCCACCCGAATATCAATATTAGTAACAACAATTGGGTGCAAACGAGGCATATCCCCAAATAGGGTGGAGCGGGGGGCAATTTGGATGGTGGAATTGTCCTGAGAACGGCCCGTTTTTGCCTTCTCAATCTTTCAAGAAAGGAACCTCTTTCATGGAGAGTCATAATAATAATATACGATACTTTTTATTTATAATATAATTTTTTTTATAATTCCAATAATTTTTTGCGTTAGATTTCAACTCTCTAAATTCACTGCACGCTGTTTTTTACAGACCTTAAATTTTTGCCTTTGATTTTTTACGCAAATTGTAAAAAAAATCATTTTTTTCAATTTTTCACCTTCGAGGTTGTAATTTTTTTCAAGCCAATTTGGACTCAAAACCGGCACTGAAGAATTATCTATCAAGGAAAAACAAAAAAAAAAAAAAAAAACAAAAAAAAAATTCATCGATTCAAATGAAAACTGTGGAAACACACAAACAACATCCGATCACACACACACACACATATTTTGAGAATTATAGATATAGATTAAACTAAAAGTGACACTTTATATAAAATTGCACATTTAAAAAATATATATTTAGAGACTCATGATAAAATCCAGAGTAGAATCTGCAACGTTATTGTTCCTAACCTGGCATCTTGACTTCAGTCACCTTCCCATCGCCGTCATGTAGCTTCTCTGTGCTTTTTCTATAAATACTTTCATCGCAATTGTTCTGATGAACTCTCCTCTATGGTACCTAGACTTGATAAATATAAACGCAGGACTAAGTTGGCGGCGAGGTCTCTTTATTTTACAGTCGAAATGGCTATATGTTACCACAAGTTCTATTCTAACTGTTTCCACCGTCACACTTCTCGCTTGCTTTCCACTCAACTTTGATCTTCAAAAATTAAATGCAATGTAACTCGTTATCTACTGTCTTCCTGATTACTCTTCCATTGTTCTCGCTCTCTAATAATATTTCTCTTTCTTCTTATTCTTTCACATTCTAGAAGCCCTTTGTGTCTTAGTGGCTTTACTACCTTGGATGGGGTGATATGATCAAAAAAGTAAAGAAAATTACAACAGGTAATATACGACTTCTTAATTCTAGTTCTTTTATTGTCCTCTTTCGGTAATACAGTGTAACCCGGATATAAGAGAGTTGTCGGGACCGGAGAAGAAGTCTCTTATATCCGGGTTTCTCTTATATCCGGGTTTGGTCTTTTTTGTTTAGGTAAGTATGGGAACAATTTGGGACCAGAGAAAATCGCTCTTATATCCGGGTTTCTCTTATATCCGGGTTACACTGTAGTATATATTTATCATATTCTCATTCCTCTTACGTCTTAGTGGCTTTATTGCCTTACTCGGGATGAAATGATTAAGACAAATCAGATCCAAAGTACATGTCGATGTACTTACAGTAACAAATTATTTGGGAGTACACTGAAAATGCTATATATTAGTAAAATACCACTTTATTTGAGATTTACTATTAGTGCCATGTAACTTGGAATTGCAGTAAAATGGCCATTTTATTTATCGGGAGGAAAACTGTATAAAACGCCAGAAAATAACGTTTATGAAGCCAGTTTAAAAAGTATCAACTGTTAAAGCCACACACAAAACCGAAATTTTCATAGCTGTTCGCAATCAATAACCAGACCCAATATAATTATTTTTTTTTATTTGTTTTTCTCTTTTCCTATTAATCAATTTCAACGTACTTGCAAATATTAAATTTGTTTGTTGGAATAGATTTTGACATGGAACGAATTTTAGTAATCTATTTTCTGTGCACGTGAAGTGGTCATCATATATATATATTATAACATGATTTCGTTGTCAAGCTTTTGAATCTTTCAATACTTGGTTTTTGATTGGTTGTTCTAGCTTTTGTAACAATGTTTCCCCCTAGTGTAGGATCATTAATAAATCTGAAACATTTAAAACCATTTATTTTATTTTCAACATCATCACTTGATAAGACACAGAGTGTGTTGAAACAAAATGGCTATTTTTGTAGTGATTTTATAACATACTTATGTTATAATTTTTTTAAAAAAAATTATATATATATATATATATATATATATATATATATATATATATTAATTCTACAGCGACTCTGATTAGTAAACTGCTTACTAATCTTCACCAACTATTAAAGCTACCGTATTTGTCGCTTTAAAATACGCACCGATGTATACTACGCGTCTGCAATTTCGAAAGGAAAATTTAGAAAAAAAAAAAATTATGAAGTTTTTTCGGACCAAAAGAAAAAACGCGATACCTAAAGTTTAAAATTAATTTCTCTTTAAAATATACACATTTTCCTCTGATTGGAAATCTAGCCCTTATATATATATATATATATATATATATATATATATATATATATGTATATAGCTTTCAAGCTAAGATCCCATCACTTTACAGGTTAATATACCTCTAGTGCAACCCATTCTATGTCATATCCTTATTTTCTACCTTAAATTTGATATAACTGATCCATATATTAAGCCAAGATCTCATCATTTTACAGTTCAATCTACCACTAATGCAGCTCATTCTATGTTCAATTTCCTCATCTTCTATACTAAATTTGTTATAACTAATTCATTGACAAAACCAAGGTTTCTTCATTTCTCGGTTCAAATTAATCTATTAGTGCTGCCTATTCTATGTTCAATTTACTGATCTTCTATACTAAATTTGTTATAACTGATCCATACACCAAGACAAGGTCTCATCATTTAACAGTTCAAACTACCTCCAGTGCAGCCTATTCTATATTCAATTTCCTTATCTTCTATACTAAATTTGTTATAACTGATCCATACACTAAGGCAAGGTCTCACCATTTTACAGTTCAAACTACCTCTAGTGCACCCTATTCTATATTCAATTTCCTTATCTTCTATACTAAATTTGTTAGAACTGATCCATACACCAAGGCAAGGTCTCATCATTTTACAGTTCAAACTGACTCTAGTGCAGCCTATTCTATATTCAATTTCCTTATCTTCTATACTAAATTTGTTATAACTGATCCATACACCAAGGCAAGGTCTCATCATTTTACAGTTCAAACTACCTCTAGTGCAGCCTATTCCATATTCAATTTCCTTATCTTCTATACTAAATTTGTTATAACTGATCCATACACCAAGGCAAGGTTTCATCATTTTACAGTTCAAACTACCTCTAGTGCAGCCTATTCTATATTCAATTTCCTTATCTTCTATACTAAATTTGTTATAACTGATCCATACACCAAGGCAAGGTCTCATCATTTTACAGTTTAAACTACCTCTAGTGCAGCCTATTCTATATTCAATTTCCTTATCTTCTATACTAAATTTGTTATAACTGATCTATACACCAAGGCAAGGTCTCATCATTTTACAGTTCAAACTACCTCTAGTGCAGCCTATTCTAGGTTCAATTTCCTTATCTTCTATATTAAATTTGTTATAACTGATCCATACAACAAGGCAAGGTCTCATCATTTTACAGTTCAAACTACTTTTAGTGAAGCCTTTTCTGTGTTCAATTTCCTTATCTCCAATATAGAACTTGTTATAACTGATCTATATGCTGAGCTATAGTTTTACTTATTGTCCTGTTTAAACTTCTTGTTTTTTTTTAACATTACTAGATGTTTATTTCTTGTTTCTTGAAGAGAAATATTTTTCTGATTGTTTCTAAATTCTGCTTCAATTCCATACTTCTAGAATTGAATTTTAATTACTATTTACTTTTTATTCTTTTTTTTTTTTGACTCAATATGAGTATAAAGTTCTTTCCCATTAAATTCTCCTTGCTCTCTTTTAAACAGGAGTAGAATTTTCATCTAAAGTCTTCACATTGTCTTGCACTCCCAGAAATCTTTGATGACTTTGTGACATTACCACTTTGCTTAGGGTGTACTTGTCTGAAATGAAAATTGAACTGTTTAGTATTTACTAATTTTACATACTGGATTTTTATGATGGAAACAAAGTATATGACTTACCTACTTTCATTTCAATTCCAGATTATAATTTCTGCTTTGGAAAATTTTTTATGTTTTTTTTTAATGTAATGTTCTAGCCTGTACTAATTTTGGAGACCATTCTTGGACGAGGGTTTCATTAACAGCTATTTTATATGGATAAGAAGTGAAGATAATGATTAACTCTAGACTTGAACACATTAAGATTCTAGTGATCGAGGAAACATCCTTGAAGGGATTTGGTTCTTCAGAGCAGTGGTTTGTGGGAAGGTGTTCCAGTGGAAGTTACTTCTCACTGATAGAATATGGATGAAAATGTTGGTGGTTTGCTACCATGTAAGTGGCATGGTGGGTCCTAGCCCTGATGGTTAGAACTAACAGAACCTAGGGATTTAGTTTGTCTGGGCACTTTCTATGGAAGTAGTGAGGAGTGAGAGGCTTACCACATCCCACCCGTGAGAGAGAGAGAGAGGTTGGATGGTAGTAAATAATTCTTCAGCAAGGACTCAGAGACACTTTTGAACTCTATGAAGACTGGAAAGTGAGGACTGGGCCACTCCTGCCCAAATATGGCATCAATACTCCATTTTCGGCCTGATCTGTCTCATAAATTTAGATGATAACATGAGAAGATCTTGAGCCCTATTTTTTGATACAGTTTGTAGAGGATATTGATGTTCTGTTGAAGATAGGTGGAGAAAGGAAGTACTGTTTATAATGCTGTAAAGAGCTGTTAGCCACGTGGGTATGCCTAGATCACTACAACCTATCATTAATCTTTAATTTTCGATGACCAACAGGAAATGTTTACCGTCCATAAAAGAAATTATATAAACCAAAAATATTCTCTGAAAATATGTACAATTTTTTTATTTTTTGCGAATATTGCATTAACACTTTCTTGAGAATAATAATTTTTTTTTCAGATACTAGTCCTATTATTTAACCCATAGCTGGGGGGCAGATGGATTCATACCTTGCCCAAGGGTATCTGCGCGTAAGTGAATGTAACGAACCCGACTGCCATTCGAACTCGATTCTCCGTTATCCTTATTCCAAGCGGCTCTCCATTACACCACCCGCACACCTTAGGTAAGAACAACAGACGGATTCATGCCTTTATCCTTACCTAGAGTATTTGCTCGAAGGTGAATGCAACGAACTGGACCGGAATTCGAACTCAGATCGCCGACTTCTCGTTCTCGTTATACCACAAGCCCCTGTCTCTCTCACACACACTCATTTCCCCACTCTTTCTCACTCACTCCCTCTCTCACTCTCCCTCATCTTCTCTTCCTCTATTCCCCTTCTTTCATATA
The DNA here is from genome assembly GCA_903632075.3 of Acanthosepion pharaonis. Taxonomy (NCBI): domain Eukaryota; kingdom Metazoa; phylum Mollusca; class Cephalopoda; order Sepiida; family Sepiidae; genus Acanthosepion; species Acanthosepion pharaonis. The sequence goes on from CAHIKZ030001247.1 coordinate 453,781, forward strand.
TATATCGATAGATAGAATTATTACACGGCCCGCCATCTTTAAATCGACACAGAAAAGAGAGAGACAAGGTGTATGTGAATACGATATTGCCCGTATAAAAAAGAAGAGTCTTCAATCCAATTGGCCGAAGAGCGTACGTGCGGCCAGGTTTGACTTAGTCGACTGACCGACGTTTCGCGCCACCTCCATTCAGTTCATAGGTGTATTGATCAGTCATCGATTTTGTAGGCAGCTGCAGACAAGACTGTTCTCATTGCGAACACGAACTTCCCAAGCAGAAGCAATATCATTCCAAAAGGTCAGTGGAACAATACACAGCCAGTCACCAACCATCGCCATCTTTCAAAATGGTGGCGTTTCTTGATCACTGGATTCGGTAAATGTATGGGCATATTTCGAAGAATCGAATCATTTATTTTCTGGGATTATATTTCTTTTAACTGTTGACTTCTTTGACATGTCCTCGTCTTTGTGAAAATGGTTTTCTTTAACCGAACAACGGATATTCATTGGAATAGATAGATAGATAGATAATGAATATATATAGATAATATATATATATATATATATATATATATGATGTAACGATATATAATTTTGCACAATATAGATAGATAATGAATATATATAGATAATATATATATATATATATATATATATATATATATATGATGAATATAATAGATATATATATATATTTTTCAACTGCATTCATATATATATATATATATATATATTAGAATGTTCGTTTTTTTTCAATTTTGTATTCAAGAAACAGCATTTAAAAATAAACATTTCCTCGTTATTTTCTCTATATTTTATTCTCAGCATATATATATATATACAGAGAGATATATATATATATATATAGAACCATATTTTTGTTGAGAGAGGTAGAGAGAGAGAGAGAGAGAGATAGATAGATAGAGATTTATCATAGATAGAGGAGATTGAACAGATCGAAAATAATAGATTAACTAAGTCTAATCAACAGAAGAGATTAGGTCATATGGACTCCATACTGCAGAATAGTAGCTTTTTCTTTGTCTTTTCATCATTCACACTTTTTTTCTATCTATTTGTTTCTTAAAGGTGATTTTCCCATTATCCATCTTGCTTTTAATTATGTTCTTAGCCTTCTTTCCTCCTTTTTGAAGAAATTTTAACTGCATTCCAATAATTTTTCTAAATAAAACCTTCTGATTTTGTTAGTCACATTTATCTGTGTAGAACCACATTTTGTTGTCCTCGGTCTCTTCTTTTTATCTGTGAGGAAAGCATTTGGCCAAACGGATACTTAGAATAAATAAAAATGATTTTCCCATTTCTTAATACTTTGCTTAGCTTTTGGAAGGCATTTTAACTGCTCCAATACACCTTCTGATTTTGGCGTCACATTTATCTGTACTGTTTCAAAGTTGGTAAACATATCTTATAATAAATAAATATGCATATATATATATATATATATATATATATATTCACATACAGATAGCATATACGCGCACAAGATACACAGATGCCTCCGCTCGCGTCTGAATATCACGAGTTAGTATGAGTCATTTTTGTCATATATATATATATATATATTATTCCTTGAAATAATAAAGCACCTCCACACCCATGCACAAACACATTATGCAAAAACAGATGTCTGAAAAGTCACGTGATAGTATGAATCACCGTTCACAAAAAAATTGTATATTGGATTTCAAGAGAAAAAAAAAATTTACTACATAACGTTTAATAATAATGTGCAGGAACTTTATTTACAACTCAATATATAGAGGTATAAAGATTAAAGGTATATATATATATATATATATATATATAACAAAATGTTGGTAAGTAAATAACAAAATGGAAAAAAAAATCTTGGTTACACTTTTCGTTCCAAAAAAGTACTTCTTACAAGCTCATAACGGTTTTGTACTGATTCATTACACACACATATACACACTCACACAGTTTTATATATATATATATATATATATAAATATATATTATTGGTGTATACGGAATGAATTCCAATAACCAACAATTACTATTCTTAAAAGAGTGCTCAATACAAAGTAGAGAAGATATAATTATTTATTTAAAAAAATTTATAACATAAATATGTTATAAAATCGCTACAAAAATAGCCATTTTGTTTCAACACATCTGGTGTCTTATCAAGTGATGATGTTGAATGCATTCAACATCATCACTTGATAAGACACCCGTAATGTTGAAACAGAATGGCTATTTTTGTAGTGATTGTATAAATATATTTATATTATAATTTTAAAAAATAAATAATTACATATATATATATATATATATATATATATATATATATATATGTGTGTGTGTGTGTGTGTTTGTGTGTAAGTGCAAAATTTCAGATATTACTAAAATATTTCTGTAAAAAAACAATATGAATAAAGCCAAAAGAAAAACTAATCTTGGACTTCACCAAGACAAATGTAAATCATTTTATTTTGCAACAAGTATTTATGCGCAGAAGTGAAAATGTTGTTAATTTCTCAATTTTAAAAAGTTTAAGAACCCTTATGACTACATTTCAGACTAACTGAAAATCAAGTTAAACTATAGAGGATACTAAGTGCTTACTTTGACTTTCTGTTAGAGTGAAGTATATTTATTTGGCTAAACTAGTGATGTAATCTTGTAGCGGGCGGTCCAGTGGCCCCGTATCACGGAAAGGGGTGAACGAGGTCACAAGAGGCCCGCTAACATTTTTGAAGACGTTAAATCTGACATGTGGAGCAATATGGACGACAGAACGAGGATATATATGATATATAGAGGTTTATTCTAAAAAGGAAAAGGAAATGAAGATGGTCGGAAGATGGATGCTGGAAACCGGATGGAGGGTTCTGGATGCTGCAGGAGTGAGCCGGATGATGCAGGAGGAGCCGGATGATGCGGGAGTTCTGCAGCAGGAGGAGCCGGATGATGCAGGAGTTTACTGCAGGGGTGAGCGGATGCGGGAGTTCTGGCTGGAGGGTGAGCCGGATGATGCAGGAGTTCTGGATACTGCAGGAGGAGATGAGCCGGATGATGCAGGAGATTGCAGGGATTCTGGAGAAGTTTTAGTGCAGGCATTGATGGTCGAGGTTGGCAGTTGCTAGGATCATCGTTGTTGGGGGGTTGAAGCTGATGTGGGTTGTTGCCAGGATGATCGCTTGTGGTTGTTGATGTTGAGTGATGCCAGGATGATCTTTGTTGGTTGTTGAAGCTGAGTCGTTGCCGGGGTGCCAACTTGTTGCTGTAGTTCGTGTTGCCAACTCGTTGTTTGTCATTGCCGGGATGCCAACTTGTTGCAGCAGTTCGTGTTGCCAACGTTGTTTGTCATTGCCGGGATGCCAACTTGACGTGTTGGGAAAAAGAGAGAGAGAGAGAGAAAGTTCCCAACTATCGTCAAGTTGGCAGACAAAAAGAAATGGGAGCGTAACTTAATACACAGCCCGTAGATCGGCGCCCTTGGCCAATGATGGCCAAGGGGCCTGCGTAGACGACCGTTGCGGCCGCCGACAGCCTCCCCAAAGCTTGGGAGAAATCACTGTCTTGTGTCGAGGGGGACCAGCAAGAGAAATTGGCTAAGCTAACCGAAAAGTCTCTATAAAAAAATACTACAAGGTTAGCTAAAGATAACTATGGTCTAAAAATGACTAGATGTATATTACACCTAGGTTTGTAATATAGCCTAACTAAAAAGGGGATTTGCTAGTCCCTCTGACGTGTTAACAGTGTGTAAGGAGTATGAATGAGAGGTCAAGGTCGAAAAGACCTGTTCCTCTGATGGTTCAAGGACAGAAGGAGGAGGTAACTCCGACAATCTCATCACAGTGTTTTGACAAGTATATTGAACAATCGGATCTACATAACTAAACTGTTGTTACGATTTGATCTACCGTTAATTTGAATGAATATAATTGTTTATTGAAGGCAGATCAAGCAGAATAATTGGCGAAGTTATCTTATTTAAGATATTGTTATTCATGGATTTTCGTTGAATTCATTACTCGACACCATAGTTATTAAACGTGTGTTTATCTCTTCCATTTAGTTAACAGTTTTTTTCAAGGCGTTATCTTCCTTCAGGAATGGTCGCCTGGTAGACGGTAGTCACGCTAAAATCTCTAAAACAAGGTCACAAATTACGATGAATTCAGTTAGGATCGAACTCACGTCCGTAGTAATTGCCTACAAGATTAATTTTGCTTCCACCTCGACTCGCCTTTTATTGTTAGCTAGCAGCCATGTTTCGTGGCATTGCAGTAAACGGTAATAATAACATCGACTTGAGAATGATCACTGTTTGATTTTGAGACGTGACGTCATTTGGGTGCCACCTTGGTTCCAGCTCTGTGTAATGAGATCCCTCTTATGAGTTTAACACATTGCATCGAAACAAGAGCAAATAACAACAATCGTAATTTAAGAGTGACAATCGTGCCACTCCTCCCTGACGTCAACACTTGACCTCTTGAAAATTGCGGTTGTATTTTAAGAACAATCAACTGTTGAAAGAATGTATGGTTGTCAGCAAAATAGATACCAAAATGTATTCAGTAAATATATAAAAATAGAAATGGGTGTAAGACAATGATGTGTCTTCTCACCGGACTTATTCAACCTTTAGAGCGAAGCAATCCCATGGGAATTAGAAGTCCTACCAGAATTCATTATTGGAGATCACAATCTTAACAGCATTAGATATGTAGATGACACGGTGTTGATGGCAGATACAGAAAATAAAGTACAGGAAATCCTACAGAATGTACTAAAGGAAAACGTAAAGAAAGTATTAAACATCAACTGCAAGAGGACAAAATGCATGGTAGAGACCAAAATGCAGATTACGAATCGAAGGTACCAAAATCAAACAAGTGTAAAAAAAATTAAAGAAAAATTCTAGGAAGTGTTTTAACAGAGGATGGAAAATGTGACACCGGAACCCGGAGGCGCATTGGGAGAGCGAAAGATGCCTTCCAAAAGCTAAGCAAAGTATTAAGAAACAGAAAATTTTCTTTGGAAATAAAGAAAAGAGTAATGAACTGATATGCAATATCGGTACTCCTGAAGGGTAATGTATGCTGCACAATCACATCACAGAGAGACTTGAAACAACAGAAATGCTGTTCTACAGAAGGATGCTGAGAATACCACAGACAGAACCCACGAGAAACAGCAAAGTCTAAGAGAATGGAAACAAAAAGGACACTTATATGTAGCAACAGAAAGAGACAGCTGAAATTTCTAGGACCCATAATGAAGAAAGAGGACATGGAAAATTTAACACTCACAAGACATATAGGAGGCAAGAGGGACAGAGGAAAGCAGCTAATAACTAACCTAACGAGCTTGTGTAAATGGTTGGCAGAACAGGGATTAGGAGATATGAGAAGTTGTGGAGAGGTACGACTGCTCACGTCCCGAAGGGACACAGCACATAGAAAAAGAATGATAGTCTTTTAAAACCTACAGTGAGCGTAGATTCCTTTTTTTCTTCTCTTTTGCTCTAGTTCACAGGTTTTTTTGCTGATTCCAATATCGGTGACTGCTAGCAATTTTCTCGCTGGATGTAGGCGATCATGGCACTCAACAACTTTCTTAGTTACTTTCCCAATCCAGGTATAGTATTGGAGTCAGATGATAACAGGATAGACTTTGGGACTCGGTGTTACATCAGACCCTTAAAGAAGCCAGGTGCATCATTGACCTGAATATCACTAGCTATAAATCCACGCTTCACTCGCCATAGGGTGGATTCAGCAATGCTTAGAATATGATAAAAACATATATATATATATATATATATATATATATATATATATATATATATATAGCTTTTTGTATGTAGTCACGGTCCCGACAACGGAATAATTCCATGTGTGGAACCAAGAGATGCAGTTCGTCCGAGCACTTTACATGACAGTAGCGATAGAGCAGTGAGAGACTCGCCACATCCCGCCTGTGTGAGAGAGAGAGAGTTTGGTGGGTGGAAAATAACTCGTCACCCACAAGGACCCGGACACGCTTTTGAATGCTTTGTGAGGATTAGGCAGTTCCCAGCCAAATATGGCAACAGTACAGCGATTTCGGCCTGATCTGGCTCTTGTAAGGGTAGAGGATAGCATGACGAGTCAGGTATTTACTAGAGCCGTACAGTGAGCCGACCATTTTTCCTGCATCTGCGATGGATGTTATCTGCGATGGATCCCCTTGAGGTCAGGTGTAAGTTTGATGCCCAGTATGGTGCATCTTCGAGGTGACATCCTTTCATTGTGGCTAGCGGTGACGCAATGTAACAAGTTGTCGAGGCATTGAATGTAACCAGCCAGTTTTTCTCCATTGCGAAATTAGTGCTATATCGGAAGAGAGGTCAGCTGCGAATCGCTGATCGTCAAGAAATTGGGAGTAGTACCTCGTTAAAATCTGTCCTAAATATTGGTATCTTCAATTTTCATCGTGTAAATTTGACAATTGGTTAAAAATAAAAATGGTTGTTTTCTTTTTTATTTTGTGGTTGGCATTGTGTTTTTTTTTTTTTTTTTTTGCTTAATGGGTCCAATATTTTTAGTCATTCTTTTACAATGACTTACTGGCGCTCAGTCCTCGAGTTCATATTACTTCCATGGTGATCTCAGGTTTTCTCAGTTCTTCCTCCAATACAAACTACTACCATTATTGTTATCACACACACACACACACACACACACACACACATATATATATGTTTTGTAAACAGTGACTATTACTGCTAATAATGCAAGACTCTTCGGTAAATCGAATTGAGTTCTCTCAGTCACTGGGTGTTTATCTAAAAATAAATACACTTAAAATTCACCTTCATCCCTGCCGTGCGCCAACGACTTAGTGGTAGAATCACCGACTGACGCCAATTCAATCGGGTTTCGATACTAGCTAGAGGTAACTGGATGTCTAGCCACACTGATGAGCTGTGATACAGCGAACAGTCTGTCTATAGATGACAATATATATATATATATATATATATTGTCATCTACAGACAGACTGTTTCGCTGTATCACAGCTCATCAGTATATATATATATATATATATATATATATATAGAGAGAGAGAGAGAGGGGGGAGGCGTGTTGGTGTAATGGATAGCGGGCTCGGATTGAGAAATCGGAGAGCCGGGGTCGAATTACGAATTCAAATTACTTGCTAATACCCCTGCGAAAGGTATAAATCCTCCTTTCTCCCTAGCTATGGGTAAATAGCAGGGCAGACTGGGTTCTATAGCCTTGGGTGGCAACTGGTCTAGGAGAAGGAGAACTCTGAATTCAAAACCTGCCTAGTATATATATATATATATATATATATATATATATATATATATATATATATATATATATATATCCGTCTCTTTCTCTCTCTCTCTTAACATATATATCATATATATGAATTCGCTGCATTGATTTCAACCTTACGATATCCCCTGGTCTGATTCAACTTTGACCATTAACCTTTTATTCATTATATATATATACATATATACATAATATATATATATATATATATATATATATATATATATATATATATATATATATATATATATATTTGAAGAAATATAGTTTTAAGGTATGCTATATTATGAGATAAAGAACTTAATATCAGAGTTAGAGCATATGTAATATAAAAGTGAACATTGAAGTCAACACTCAGAGGCGACAGACTGTTTGATTGCGTCTAGCATGAAACAGTCTGTCGCCTCTAAGTGTTGACTTCAATGTTCACTTATATATATATATATATATATATATATATATATATATATATATATATTTGAAATGGGCTGAGGTTACTTGCCAAATCAAATAACCTATGAAGCATGTCGCAATAGCAAAATTGATGACGCATGTGTTTCGACCGAACAAGGAGAAAAAAATTCTTTAAGCGTATAAATGTTGATTAATGCAAATGAAAGTCCGCTGACTTGTCGCATTCCCCGGGCGCTTTGATAAATGACTGAGGGACACGTGACCGTTCGAGTCACCTGGAAGATTGGCCGAAAGAAAGGAGTCCTTGTTTTGACGTCAGACGCGTCATGGCAATGACGCTAACTCAGTCACACACGCTCTCTCTCTCTCTCTCTCTCTCTCTGTGTTTCCTTTCTTTCTCTTTTTCGCCCTCCAGCTGGTCAATGGTAATGACGTCAACCACGTGACCCAAAATCTAATCGGAAAATGCCTGTTCTGTTTTTCCGGGATGCAATGACGAGCCAAACCCTTCTCTAGGGCCGTATCTAGACACAGGAAGAGTGTTTCAAAAGAGAGAGAGAGAGAGAGAGAGAGAGAGAGAGAGAGAGAGAGAGAGAGAGAGAGATTAATTAAGACAGAGAGGGAGCATAGATAGTAGAAAAGGAGAGACCTCCGCCGCGTGGGTGAAAGAGAGAGACATTTACGAACATATATATATATATATATATATATATATATATATATATATATATATATATATATATATATATATGTCCATCTATTTATCCTCTCATTCACATGCAGGGCTGTTTCGCTGTATCACAGCTCATCAGTGCGGCTAGACATCCGATTGCTTCAAGACAATATATATATATATATATATAAACTGAGAAATAAAAAGTTTAGAGAGAAATAAGAATTAGGCAGACAATCACATAGAGATAGAAAATGTTAACTGGTCTCTAAATAAGACTAAGCAAATTTTTTAAATATCTTACATTCCAATATATATATATATATATATATATAATGCAATATGTAAACATATATATATATATAATATAAATCTATTTAAACTCGGTACACACACACACACACACATATATATATATATATATGTGTACCACAATTTTCAAATAAATTAGCATCCGAGAAGAAATGTAGAAAAAAAAAGAAAGCACCAGAAACCTCCGAACAAGGCGAAAAAAAGCCAAAGCCCAAAGAAAAAAACCCGATACGATATATACCCCCTCTACCCCCCACCCTTTTTTATTTTATTTTATTTTCTCTATTTGAATAAATGGTTCTCCCCTACCCTCGCCCCTTGTTTGTTTGTTTGTTTTTTATTTGGTCACGTGGTCATGTTTTTTTTGTTTATTGACTATAAGTATTCTGTTCTTTTTTTACCTTTTAACCAGCCTTCCCTGACGATCCACTTACGTGAAACCTTGGTAGGTTTGTCTAGCTCTCTAGGTTTAACTATATATATATATATATATATATATATATATATATATATATATATATATATATATATATATATATATCGTCTAAATTGCACTCTGAAATGTTCTTATTGGAACTTCAGGCGCGAATGGAGCACGGTATGCAGTTTCAAATTTCTGGTCGAGTGAATTTCGTTATGGTGCTTTTTTATTACAGACAGTGTCTAACTGACCGTATTATACTGTTCAGTCGACAAATACAGTCAACGTATAAACAGAATATATATTAAATAATTGTTGGACTTAGTCCATTTTATTGTATATTGTCATTGCTTACGTTAAAATACAATTCGTGAGCAGATATGATCGATCGAGAAAAATCGTCGAAGATTGTGTGTTTAAAAACAGTGATTTGGACTTTGCTAACCAGACGCTTCTCTGTACCTAAGTGGTATAGCACGTCAGATCAAACGGTGTTTCCGTGTAGGAATACAGGTTCAATTCCTGCTGGAGAACGCATATTTTCTAGGAAATTTCTCGAATAATGAGGCCGATAAATGTAACTAATATTGTTTAATTAAAAACAACAGAACATTTACTTAAATAAATCGTATCTATTAAAAGAACGCATAAACAGAAAAAAGCAGAGTTTATGAGGATATGTGGGGAAGATAACGGTTAACCCTAGACTTGAATAGGTTAAGATTGTAGTGATCGGGGAAGCATCCTCATGGGAGTCGGTTCCACAAAGTAAGAGGTAAGAAGCAGAGTTTATGAGGATATGTGCGGAAGATAACGGTTAACCCTAGACTTGAACAGGTTAAGATTGTAGTGATCGGGGAAGCATCCTCTTGGGAGTCGGTTCCACAAAGAAATTGGTAAGAAGCACAGTTTATGAGGATATGTGCGGAAGATAACGGTTAACACCTCATAAATAATGGACTGTTCCGTTTTAATCGCGTGGAAAGACAAAAGACTTATCAAATACCCTATTTGGTTTCAGTGAAAAAAAAAAAAGAACGATAGAAGCGTTTAACGTCTCCTACTAATAGCTCATAAATGAAGGACTATTCCGATTCGATCGCACGAAAGACTAACTGTACCAAATACGCTACTTGGTTTCAGTAAAATAATGAAAGAAAGAAGAGAAGATACAAGTGTTTAACGTCTGTTCAGTGAAATAGAAAAAAGTGGTCAATGTCGTATCTTTTCATTTGTACCCCCCTACGTCTTAAAAGAGCGACCAGCATTCATATTTATGATTGTTGTTGCAATATTTTGTTAAACTCAAATATTTAACGATTTCTACGGATATTTTACTGTCGTAGAACTCGCCATGAGCTTATTCAATCGGTAGAATTAAGATTCCCCAGAAAATGAGAATAGACAAATCGTAAAATTTTCACAGGTTTAAACTAGTTGATATAATTCGTCAATGGGTTGAAAAAAAAATCATTTACTTTTGGAAGGAACCATTATTGACGTTGAATATTGTTGGTGCTGATGACTCGTACCGTTACCCTGGCAACGCCTGACCAGTGTTTTCCCCGATCCAATCCCTTCTTACGCTTCTATACGTGACTATAAACATCGGTCCATGTCGGCACGTGGCCAGACTTTCCCCACACATTTTGTTCTGATTTAAGTAGTTCTATTTTTAGCAGGAGGCTAATGACCCCCTGCCAATGTCGAGTAATCCACCTCATTGTTGTGTGCTTCGCTCCCAACTGAACAGATGCATTATCCATTCAAGTGAAAACCCATAGCACTTCAAGGTCGCCGTCGTATCTTGATTAGCGTTGCAAACAGCAAACACCGACATTAGTATATGCCAAGTAAAAAAAGAAAAAAAGACGCATCACTGATTTGGAAACTGATAAACTGAATCCAATCAGTCTCGGTTGATTCGCAATATATGAAGCATCGCTAATTCGGAAACTAATAATCCGAACCCAATCAACCACGGCTGGTTCGCGATATAAAAATATGAAGTTTCGCTAATTCGGAAACTGAGGATCCGAATCTAATCAATCTAGGCTGGTTTGCTATATAAAAATATGAAGTTTCGATAAATCGGAAACTGATAATCCGAATCCAATCAATCTAGGCTGGTTTGCTAAGTAAAAGTATGAAGGTTCGCTAATTCGGAAACTGATAATCCGAATCCAGTCAATCTAGGCTGGTTTGTTATATAAAAATATGAAGTTTCGCTAATTCGGAAAATGAGAATCCGAATCCAATCAATCTAGGATGGTTTGTTATATAAAAATATGAAGGTTCGCTAATTCGTTAATTGAAATTCGAATCCAATCAATCTAAGCTGGTTTATGTAAAAATATGAATTTTCGCTAATTCGGAAACTGATAATCCGAATCCAATCAATCTAAGCTGATGAAGCAACGCAAATCCGGAAGCCAATAATTCGAATCCCACTTCAGCTGATTTACTGTAAGACCAAAACGCAAAAAAAAAAAAAAAAAATGAATAATGAAAATTACCCCACCCACCCCAAACAATGTTTGTTAACCGTCTGTGGGTACTGCTGCTCATTGTCGCTGTATTTGTATTGTGATGTTTTAAAACATTATATATATATATATATGTATATATATATATATATATATATATATATATATATATATATATATATATATATATATTTTTTTTTTAATTTAAAAAAAACAGGTGACAATCAGGTGGGTTGCGGTCGTGGGAGTTAGGGTGTCTAAATGTAAGGGATAAAGTGATAACAGAAATTGTCTGACAGCCATGACTGGGTTCTCCTCCTTGTATGGCAGGGTGTAGAGTCCTGTTGCCAGACATAGGGTCTTCCAACAACCACCCTCTTGACTCAGGGCATCACTACCTCCTCAAGGCGCTTGATGTAGGCCTCCATGTTGAATCTGAGGTCCTGTGGAAAGATGAATTGAGGCATAACGTCGCCATCACTAGTTATCACTCCAAACACCCTCGTAATCATCATTAGGCTCATCGAACTCTTTCCAAATCCTCTGCAGGTTGATACACTCAGAAATGTTCTTATTGGAGCTTCCGGGAGATGAATGAAGGCACAACGTCGCCATCACTATTTATTACTCCAAACACCTTCGTAATCACCATTAGGCTCACCGAACTCTTTCCAAATCCTCTGCAGGTTGATACACTCAGAAATGTTCTTATTGGAGCTTCCGGGAGATGAATGAATGCATAACGTCGCCATCACTATTTATTACTCCAAACACCTTCGTAATCACCATTAGGCTCATCGAACTCTTTCCAAATCCTCTGCAGGTTGATACACTCAGAAATGTTCTTATTGGAGCTTCCGGGAGATGAATGAAGGCATAACGTCGCCATCACTCTTGATTACTCCAAGCACCATGCTGGAATGGATGTTTGGTTTAAATCACCCTCACCAGTACATCTTTTGGCGACACAGCAAGCCAACAGTTGTTCTGTGAGTTCGTCATCTTATCCTGGCAGAAATTGTTCTCGTCTGAGTTTGTTCAAAAGCCTCGTAACACGGTCTTACCTCGCGTCCTTCATAGCTTGGGATAAAAATTGGCCCTTTCTTGTATGAGAAATACTGAATGTCTTCATGAACTACCTGACTGTGTCCCTGGCTATGGACCTAATTGACTTGGAGGAATTGTTGTCAATCATGGCCCGGATCTCACCAATAAATTCGGGTGTTCTTTTCTGATTAGAATGAGCAGAGTTAGTTTTCCGAACTAATTTGTTTGTGATCTTAGGTTGTCTGTTTTTTGTTTTTTAATGCTCAGTGGAAAATGGCATAATGCCACTTCTGACCTTAGCTCTCTGGTTGGGACCCGGAGAAAAAGGACTATACATCAGAAATCAAGTGAAATATTAATAATAATAATAATAATAATTAGAAAAACTCGTGAAGATGTCACGGTTTTCCAATTTTAAATTTCTGATAAATCTTAATTCTTCAGTTAATGATTGAATAAGCTCATGGCGAGTTCTACAACAATACAAAATAGCCGTAGAAACCGTTAGATATTTGAGCATAACAACTTCAACAAAATATTGCAGGAACAATCATAAATATGAATGCAGGTCATTATTTTAAGAAGTAAGGGGGTACAAATGAGCAGATTTAAAATTAACGACTTTTCCATTTAACTGAAACAGACGGTAAATACATGTCCTTTCTTTCTTTCATTTTCTCACGGAAACCAAATAGCGTCTTTGATAAGTCTTTTGTCTTTCCACGCGATCAAAACGGAATGGTTCATTATTTATGAGGTATTGGCTGGGCGTAATGGTCGTGCGAACTAACGAAGGGAAGAACAACATAATAATAATAATAATAATAAATGGGACTACACAATACACACTGACAGAACAATCAAAGCCAACCGTCCAGATATTGTTATTAAAGACCACAAACAAAAACGGTGCCTCCTTATTGATATGGCAGTCCCTGCTGACTGCAATGTATCTTTGAAGATATTCAAAAAGCTGTCAAAATACAAGGACCTTGAAATAGAAATCTCGAAAATGTGGCATATGGGAACATCAACAATCCCTGTTGAAGTTGGAGCCCTAGGACTGGTTGGAAAAGATTGTAGTAGACTAATTAAAGGGATTCCTGGAAGTCCATGCCTCAAGGAGATACAAAAATTGTTCTGACAAGTACAGCCCACACTTTACGAAGGGCTTTATCTATGTTATATATATATATATATATATATATATATATATATATATATATATATATATATTGTCAGTGGAAAGTGTCATGATGCCATTTCTAACCTTAGGTCCCTAGGCGGGACCGGAAAAGAAATGTGTAAACGCCAGAAATCAAAGAAAATAAAAACAATAATAATAATAAGGATAAACACGTTTCACGAGTCATGGGAAGGAAAGGAATTTCAAAATCGCACTGAAAAATTGCAAGTCGGTTCACTGTATCGTGCGAGACAATTTTTCTCTCCGGATTCTATCTTACATAAAACTATCATTTGTCCATGCTTAGAATAGTGCTGGCACATATGATCCGGATTCCCTTCTATTTACCTGGAGCTCCTTGATAAGATCCAAACAAGAATCAGCAATATTATTGGTCCTGATCTGGCGACTCGGCTTCAGTCAATTTCCCACCACCGTAAAGTTGCCGCCCTGTGTCTTTTCTATAAATACTTTCATGGTAATTGTTCGAATGAGCTCTTCGCTATGGTACATAGACTTTATGAATTTAAACGCAGTACAAGACTGGCGACAGTTTCTCATCGATATACAGTTCAGCTGGCTAGATATAACCATAAGTTCTATGCTAAGAGTTTTCTCACACTTCTCACTTGTGGAACTCCCTTCAGATTCCATGCTTTCCAGCCAAATTTAAATGCAATGTTAATTGCTATATACTATCCTCCTGATTACATTTTTCTCTTCTTGCTTAATGTTTCTGTTCCTAATTATTCTACACCCTGTAACTCCTTCTATCTTAGTGGCTTTACTGCATGGGGTGGCACCGATTAAATAAAAAAAAAAATAAACAAGGAAATTATTTAAAAATAAATATTCAATATAATATCATTAACTATAAAAAAAAAATTGTTTTTAGTTTTACTGAATTATTATTTGGAATGATTCTGGATGAATTGTCAGTGTTTTACAATTTGAGATTTCACATTTTTTTTTCTTTAAGTGTTTTTTTTTTTTATATAATTAATATGTCCCGGAAAGGGATATATTTGAACGAAGTAGCTAAGTGGTTTTGGCTACTATAACCAAGTAGAATACGGTAGCAGTAATCGACTGGTACGCGTCGTAGTCGCAGGTAAGAAGTGTAGATCAATGACGTAGTCCAATGGGCGTCGTTATAGACTTAGCTCTCAGACTAAGGCTCTTCTGACTCTCGTACCTACACGTCCGTCGGTATTTATGACGGACACCAGCCAATCATATTCCAGTGATGGTGGGGGGTACACAGGTGTACGCATATTCCATTATATCAATAATATTTTGCGACCCTCTCCCCTAAATTAAAAACTACACAGGAGATATTAAAAAGTGTGTAGATGAAACTGACGCGCAAATATTACTACAAAGTTTTTCTATTCCGTATATAGTTCACTCGATCCGCCCTGCCACGCCCATTGTAGCGAACCACCGACATTCCCTTTGCATTCCATTGGTGAGATGTAATTTCCACGCGAGCAGCCTCTTCCCACAAACCGCTGCTTTGTGGAACCGATTCCCAAGGGGATGCTTCCCCGATCACTACAATCTTGGCCTGTTCAGGTCTTTGGTTAACTGTTATCTTTCCCAGATGTCAGCATAAACTGTGTCTCTTACTCTGTAACCTCTACCTCGAGTGGATTTTACATCACCGTAAAAAAATTACTTGATGAGTAACTACTGAAAAATCCGTTTAAATCGAATAATTCCTTGAATTTTGACGATAAAAGGGGGTAACGATTTTTTGCTTTCCTTTCAGAAAATACATACATTTTGGCGATACATATATTACACACACACACACATACATACATACATACATATATATATATATATATATATATATATATATATATATATATAAAAGGAAGAGGTCATAGTAGTTCCAACAAGAGAAAAGTGTGTATATTAAAACGAAGAAAAAACACGCAAACCTTTTTGGCTGTAATGTAGATTTTTTTTTAAAAAAATATTATGTTTTATTTTCCATAATTTTACTACACGTGTTTCCGGTCTCGCGACCGTCATCAGGCAAAGCTTGGAGATTTCCACATATTATTAAAAGTAAATAATTTTTTTCTTATGTTTTTCGATGTTAAATATTCTCGATATGAGACATTCCCTTTTTGTGTTAGTGACCCAAATGTCTTTCTTGAACTATATATTGATTTTCCAAGCGTAGCTCAGATGTGGCACACGGCCGAAAGTATTGGGCACCCAGTGAGTATCGAACTCACTACTTAGTCGTAACTGGTCTAGCGAGACAAGCTTGCTAACCATTACACCGCCTCGAGGTGCCCATAGTGATTTTCTAGGCGTAGCTTTGATGTGGCATAAGGCCGAAAGTAAAGGGCACCCAGTGAGGATCGAACTCACTACGCAGTCGTAATTGTTCTAGCGAGACAAGCTTGCTAACCATTACACCACCTCGAGGTGCCCATCTTGAACTATATATATGTGTGTGCGTGACACAATTTAGCTATGGTAATTGATTAACTAATTAGCCATAAAAATTAAACAAGAAAATACTGAGAAAGGTAAAGAAGATATTCCGAACGATATGCCGTTCGATATAAAAAAAAAAAGATTTTTATTTAAAAAAAAAAGTGTGGCTACTCTTCAAAGCGAAGTTGAACTATTCTGTTGTTATATCTCGATCGATTATTTTGTATTTATATATTGCGGTGTGAGTGAGTTATTTATTTATTATTTTTTTTCGCTTGATGGGTGTCGTGTTATCTGGTTGTTGCTTTCTTTTGTTCTCCTTTCTTTTATTTTTTAATTTATTTTTTTTCTTCTTTCCTAGCCTTTTCCGTTGACCTCTGGTTTACTGCTAATTTTTCGGACTGGTTTTTTTCGTGGTTTATTGTTTTGACCGCCACAATATCAACAAAATAATAATCAATAAAATAATACCCAGCCATACAAAACACATGCAAACCCTACATATACAAATCACCACAACTACATTCTTTACAAAACGCAAAACACACACACACTTTAAATATAAAAAAGCGATAATAAAGAAAAGCAAGAAAACAATATACAATATACATCAATCGCACATTAAGTAGAGATAAATTATACAACCACTAAAAATACATATACAGTTAACATGCAGGACTACGCAGATCGGAGTGCGAACGTATATAAACGTACACACATAAACACACACACGCAAACACAAATACTACACAATCAGAACATTCAAGCATACACGTGAGTGTGTGCATATATACCTATTTATATGTATATGTATATGCATACATAGGCACACGCATGAACACACGCCAGCACAAACATATATGCAGACACAAAAAGGTCAGCTGTGAGCTTAAATTAAATGGTCAAAACAATAAACCACGAGAAAAGCAATACGGAGGTCAACAGAAAAGGCGAAGAAAAAATAAAAAAAATAAATTAAAAATATAAAAGAAATGCAAGGAGAAGAAAAGAAGTCAGCAACTAGGCAACATGACACTCATTAAGCGAAAAAAAAAGGAAAAATAAAATAACACACACACACACACACACACACACACACACACACACCACAATATATAAGCACAAATAATCGAGAAATACCAGCAGAATAGTCCAACTTCTCTTTGAAGTGTAATCCCACATCTATGTGACCATGACGGAAATATTGCCTAGTTAAATGAAAAATTCTTTTTTATATATATATATATATATATATATATATATATATATATATATATATATATATATATATATATATAATCCTTATTAAATTAGAAGTTAACACGTTAAATATTTATCGAGATCCATAATCCCCAGGAACGATTGAAAAATTACGAAATTCTGAATTGACATTCGATAAATATTTTTATTTCTAATTTGATAACTATTAACGTTCTAATCTATATTCAGCACTTTATTGGCAATATATATATATATATATATATATATATATATATATATATATATATATATAATGTTATCATATAGGGTAAAACCATTTTACTCACTGAAAAAATGCAACTTAGTTTCAGTGCATTTCAACTGCACTTCGACGGATGAGAATCGAAAATGGTTCTCACCCGTCGAAGTGCAGTTGAAATGCACTGAAACCAAGTTGCATCTTTTTGTAGTGAGTAAAATGGTTTTATCTCTATGATAACATTATAATAAATAAATAATTATCGCTCTACTATCGGTATCGAGCCCTCTCTTGGATTAATACTGTGAACGTTGAAAGTTATATATTACTTTCGTCTTTTCGCATCTTATATATATATATATATATATATATATATATATATATATATATATATATATATAATATATAAAAAAGCAAAAGAAATGAAATGAGTGTGGAAGAATACATTATTAATTATGTATGCATTAGGCGGTGCTGAAAAGTCATCGGCCTGACCCACTTGCCCAAAATTTATAAATCATCAGATTTTTTTAAAAACCTTTTTGGGTTGAAGCAACAATTTTTCAGTATCGCCGCTTCTTAAGTGATCAAGATAAAATTGCGAGATTTTAATAATTCGACTCCAGTAAGTACGACGAGAGAGAGAGAGAGAGAGAGAGAGTGTGTGTGTGTGTGTGAGAGAGAGAGAAAGAGAGAGAGATTGAGAAAGCAGCGATGTTGGAGCGTGGGAGAGTTTGATTTGGACAGGCAGCAAGGAAAATAGGCTTCACCAAACGTAGGTGAGTCAAGTTACCTGTGGTTCGAAATGTTTCGTTTCTTTCCACAATCCCCCCCACCACTCGCCTCCGCCGCCATCCCTGTTCATACGCCTCTTTACTCAGAACTGGGAGGCACGTGCTACTCAACACCACACCCACCACTATCAGTAAACCCTGTCCTTCAGTGCACAAAAACCAACTCCACACCCACGGCACCGAAGTGGCGTCTTGCAGACAAAAATACTATCGCCATTTTTTCTCTCCAACTGTGCATTAGATACTTTTGCTTATTCAGATCTTTCTTTCTTTCTTTCTTTCTTTCTTCCATATACTCGTTTTCTTCTTTTTCTTCTTTCTTTCTACATACCCGTTTTCTTTACCCTTCTTTCTTTTTTTTTCGCATACTCGTTTTTCTTCTTTCCATCTTTCTTTCTACATACCCGTTTTATTTATTTCTTTTTTCTTTCATTAATTCTTTCTTTCTTTCTTTCTGTCTTCATACACGTTTTTTTCTTTCTTGTATCTGTTTCTTTCTCTGTCTTTTTTTTTCTTTTCGCGTACCCGTTTTCTTTCTTTCTTTCTTTCTTTCTTTCTTTCTTTCTTTCTTTCCACATGCCTATTTTCTTTCTTTCTTTCCATATACCCATTGTCCTTCTTTATTTTTGCACACTTGTTGTTTTTCTTTCTTTCTTTCTTTCTTTCTTTCTTTCTTTCTTTCTTTCTTCATACACGTTTTTCTTTTCTTTGTCGGTTCTTTCATTCCACATACCACTTGTATCTGTTTCTTTCTTTCTTTTCTTTCTTTTATTTATTTTCGCGTACCCGTTTTCTTTCTTTCTTTCTTTTTCTTTTCGCATACTCGCTTTCCTTCTTTCCATCTTTCTTTCTACATACCCGTTTTCTTTCTTTCTTTCCATATACCCGTTGTACTACTTTCTTTCTACACACTTGTTGTTCTTTCTTTCTTTCTTTCTTTCTTTCTTTCTTTCTTTCTTTCTTTCTTTCTTTCTCACATTATGCTTTCTTTCTTCCTTACATTGTTATCTTGTTATATTTTCTTTCTTTCTTTCTTTCTTTCTTTCTTTCTTTCTTTCTTTCTTTCTTTCTTTCTTAGTTCTCCGTGTCTACTTGATATATACCTTCCATTCACACCGTGTTTTACCTTCATCTTACACTTTTTTCTTCACTATGTTTTTCCTTAATATCTTCTTCTTCTTCTTCTTCTTCTTCTTCTTCTTCTTCTTCTTCTTTCGTCTCCTGTTTCCTCCACTTCTTCTTCTTCTTCTTCTTCTTCTTCTTCTTCTTCTTCTTCTTCTTTTTCGTCTCCCGTTTCCTCCACTTCTTCTTCTTCTTCTTCTTCTTCTTCTTCTTCTGTCATCTCCTGTTTCCTCCACTTCTTCTTCTTCTTCTTCATCTTCTTCTTCTTCTTTTTTACTACTATTAATTTTTACCATCTTTCCTTAGCACTTTTATTCGATTTCATCGTCTTCTACTTTATTCTTATTGTTTTCTGATTCTTTATTCAATCATTTTAATTTCTGTTACTATGACAAAACTTTCATTTTTTCTTTCTTTCTAAAATCTCATTGATTTTCTCAATAATAATAATAATAATAATAATAATAATGAAGAAGAAGAAAAAGAAGAAAAAGAAAAAGAAGAAGAAGAAAGTAATATTTAAGCACAGCCACTATTTCAGTAAGAATAGAAGCATTATAAAGGATAAAAAAAGAATTCTTGGGCGATCATGACTTTTTCCGATTCATTCTTGACTTGGCAGAAGAATTTCCACAGTAGACTGTCGTTACTTTCTGCGGTAGACTCGTTGCCAACCAAGTCTGTCCTACTATTTGACCGATAGCTAAGGGGAGGAGAGATGGATTCATACATTTCCTAAGCGTCTTTTCAAGGGGGTGAATGTAATGAGCTCGACTGGAATTCGAGTTCATCTCTTCCATTTCTCATTTCGAGCCGTTGTCCATCACGCCACCTGCATATCCAAGCTTACAGCACCTGGTATGCGGTCGCTCATCTAAGTATTATTCAGGCTCAACGTTGCTTAACTTCGGTGATCGAACGAGAGCCGGTGTTTCAACGTGATATGGCCATAAGCTCTTTGACAAAATCTGTAGAAATGATTTTGAACATAACAACCAAGAAAAAAAAAACTATCAAAGAAAACCCCTTCCTTATCTCAGATTTCAGGCAAAACATCAGATCAGGAAAACTGGGAACAACAACAACAATAATAATAATAGAGATAAAGGAACAACCTAGTATCCAGGAAGTCGAGGAGTTCTGGTGTAAGATGTGGGAAAACTGCAAAATGCACAATGAAACAGTTACATGGATCAAACAACAACACGAACAACACACATGTATAGAGTGCTAAAAATAGACAGTTATCAATATCACTGAAACAATCGCTGCCATCGGCAAAACCAAAAACTGGAAAGCACCAGGAATAGACCGAATAAAAAACCTATCCAGCACCAACCAAAACCTCGCACAGGCATACAATAAAACCCAGAAAAATGCCCCAAATGGCACACGTGGGAAGTAACATACCGACTCCCAAAAAGAGAAGAAACGCAGAACGCGAACAACTATAGGTCCATCACCTGCCTACCAACAATGTATATGCTCCTCACTTGGGTCTTAACCGAGAGGACGTACAACTTCTTTGAGAAAAACAATTGACTCCCAGCAAGCGGTATATTAACATCGAGACAGATCAACATCAAAAGCAGGATCTTCAGAGGAGATTCATTGTCAGTACTACTCTTCTGTCTTACATTAGCTCTACTCAGCTGCCTACTGAACAATGGTAGCTACGGATACACGTTTGAGAATAGCAAACTGAATCCCTTACTCTATATTGATGATCTTAAAACGTTTGCTAAGGATGATAACTAAAAGGAAAAAAAATTTCTTCACCATTCTCCAAACCTTCAGCGAAGACATTAGGACGAAGTTCGGAATCGACAAATGTGCCAAAGCCGCCTTTAAAGGCGGTAAATTAACGAAAACTACAGTCCATTATTTGGACTCGGCTCTACAGGATGCAAAATAGGAAACATACCATACACAGATGATGATAACAGTAATAATAATATTTATTTCAATTTCAAGATGAGCACGATCACCATCATATTACACACGTTTCAGTGTCTTTTTTTTTTTGACGCGTTGATTACCATTACAACAGTTTTTCTCAAAAACAAGCGACGTTTCATGAAGACTTAAATTTTTTGTAGGTTTTTATACTTTTGTACAATTTTTAAACATAACTTGAAGAATATTGTTAAATATTGTCAAACACTGTCTTTTCTTAAATCTCGCTTTTCTCTAAGCGTTAATAATAATAATAATAATAATAATAATAATAATTTGGTTTCTTTCAAATCATCGAATTAATAAGTTAATTCATAATTTGCTTTTTATCTCTTTCCCCTGTTGTATATGATTTCTTCTTCTTCGTATTATTATTATTATTATTATTCGTATTATTATTATTATTATTATTATTATTATTATTATTATTATCATTCGATTTCTGCTATTACCACAAGTCTGCGGAAAGACCTAAGGCAGGTCGTGGTGTGTTGTCTTACATTCATGTTAATTTTTTTTTTTTTTTTTTTTTTTTTTTTTATCTCCGATGAAGTTGTTATTACATAGACAAAGTTCTCCTTAGTATTGTTGCTGTACTTAATAAGACAATTTTCTGTATGTCTCTTAAGCTGGGGTTTCCAGGATTCTTTCAATGTGTTGTTTTGTTCCATTTTTTATAATTCCAAAGTGCACCTATTACCACTGGTATTATTCTTGTTTTCAATTTCCACATTTTTTTCTATTTCAATTTCAGGTCTTTGTATTTTGATAGTTTTTCAAATTCCTTGGTTGCTATGTTACAATCCGCTGGACAAACCATATCAATTAGTAGGCTTATTATTATTATTATTATTATTATTATTTTTTATTATTATTATTCGTATTATTATTATTATTATTATTATTATTCTTATTATTATTATTATTATTTCTGCTATGGACACACTACCTACCAAGTCTGCGGAAAGACCTAAGGCAGGTCGTGGTGTGTTGTTATGGCCACATTTCATGTTAATTTTTTTTTTTTTTTTTTTTTTATCTCCGATGAAGTTGCTAGCGTTACATAGACAAAGTTCTCCTTAGTGTGTGTGCTGTACTTAATAAGACAATTTTCTGTATGTCTCTTAAGCTGGGGTTTCCAGGGATTCTTTCAATGTGTTGTTTTGTTCCATTTTTTTTTATAATTCCAAGTGCACCTATTACCACTGGTATTATTCTTGTTTTTCAATTTCCACATTTTTTCTATTTCAATTTCCAGGTCTTTGTATTTTGATAGTTTTTCAAATTCCTTGGTTGCTATGTTACAATCTGCTGGACAAGCCATATCAATTAGTAGGCAAGTTTTTTTTCTTTCTGGTTTTTGACAATAATGTCCGGCCTATTTGCTTCAATTTTTCTGTCTGTGTGGATGGTATAATCCCATAGAATGGTGACATCTTCTATTTCTGTAACCGGCGCTGGCCGATGTTCATACCAGTGTTTGCTTACACATTTTCCAAAGTGTTTGCACATTGTCCAGTGTAAGTATTGCCCCACTCTATCGTGACGATTTTTATATTCATTTGGGGCAAGTATAGAACATCCTGAGATTAGATGGTCTATTGTTTCTTGGTATTTGTCACAGAACCTGCATTTTGGATCCACATTATTATGTATGATATTTGCCTGAAAATTCCTAGTGAAAAGACTCTGGTCTTGCGCTGCAAGAATAAAACCTTCAGTTTCAGACTTTAATCCAGATGCTCGTAACCATCGATGAGTATTAACTTTATCAACATTGGGTTTATTTGCACGTTCTGGATATTGGCCATGCAGAGGTTTGTCTTGCCAGCGTTGTTTCATCTGTTCAAGGGCTTTATCCTTGGCTTTCTTTTTTCATATCTTTTGCTGCAATAGTTGGTTCTTGGCTTCTGTTTTGATTTACTACAGAATCTACTAAATGTAAATGTTGTTTGTATTTACTGCCTTCTTTTATTATTGAATATTTTTTCTTTCTGTTTTCATGTTGTTTCACTAATTTTATCATCCAGTCATTTGTTGTTTCCATGTAAGTTAGTAAGCCAATAGTTGTTGTCTTGTATGACAATTCTAGCTGAATAAGACCTCTTCCACCTTCTTTACGGGGTATGTATAGACGGTCTACATCAGCCTTTGGATGATGCATCTTATACTTAGAAAGAAGCTTTCTTGTTTTAGAATCCATTTGTCTGATGTCATTTAGAGTCCAGTTCAAGATGTTGAAACTATATTGGACCACTGGGATGGCAAGGTTATTAATGGCCATAATTCTGTTCTGAGAATTCAATTCAGTTTTAATACCAGTCGTACCCTTCTATAGTACTCTTTACGCACTATTTCTTTCATTTTCTTATGGTGAATTCCTTCACTCTCATTTACACCTAGGTACTTATAAGCTTCTCCTTGTTCTAAATCTTTTTATTGTTACAGCAGGGTCTAAACTAATAGAGGAAGTTTGTTGAAGCGATCCTCGTAAAACTGTAGCTTTAGCACATTTATCCAAATTGAATTTCATTCAATGTCTTCACTGAAGCATTTTACAGTTTGCAGAAGACCTTCCAGCTCATTGTCATTCCTAGCATACAATTTTAAGTCATCCATGTAAAATAGATGGTTTATTTTTCTTTTGAGCTATTTTGTAACCGCATTCTGTCTTGTTAAGTTGGCTGGTTAATGCTATAAGTGATATGCAAAATAATAAAGGAGACAAAGAGTCACCTTGAAATATTCCTCTATTGATGTTTATTTCGCCAGACTTATAGGTTCCATTTTTATGATTGAGGTAAAGTGTAGTTTTCCATATCGACATACATTGTTTGATGAAATTGATGATAACGGTGATACCTTGTACATACTTAAAGACTTTAAGATCCAGGAATGTGGTACACTATCGAATGCTTTACGATAATCTATCCAGGCAATACTAAGATTTTTTTTCCACGGAAGCAGTTTTCCAGGATCATCCTATTAATAAGTAATTGGTCTTTACATCCGTAGCAGCCTCGTTTGCACCCTTTTTGTTCAAGTGGTAGTATGTCATTTCTTTCCAAGAAGAAATATGTCTGTTTTGTTAAAATAGATGTTAACAGTTTGTATGTTGTTGGAAGACATGTAATTGGTCTATAGTTTTTCGGAATATTTGTGTCACTATTTTTGGGTAGAAGAAAGGTAACTCCTTTGGTCATCCATGCAGGAATTTTAGTTGGATCGGTAACCATTTCTTATTATTATTATTATTCGTATTATTATTATTATTATTATTATTATTCGTATTATTATTATTATTATTCGTATTATTATTATTATTATTATTATTATTATTATTCGTATTATTATTATTATTATTATTATTATTATTATTCGTATTATTATTATTATTATTCGTATTATTATTATTATTATTATTATTTATTATTATTATTATTATTATTATTATTATTCGTATTATTATTATTATTATTCGTATTATTATTATTATTATTATTATTCGTATTATTATTATCATTATTATTATTATTCGTATTATTATTATTATTATTATTCGTATTATTATTATTATTATTCGTATTACCATCATTATTAACAGTAGTAGTAGTTGTAGTCATAGTATTTTCGTCGCTATTCTTTTTCTTTTATTTCTTTATCTTGATCCCGTTTTTTCTCTTATTCTCCTTCATCCCCCCCTCTTCTTATTCTCTACTTTATCCGCTTTATCTTCTTTTTCTTCCCTTTCTTCTTAAATTCCACCTCCTGCTTATCTCTATCTCCTTTCTCTATATTTCTTTCTTTCTTCTGTTACCATGTTCCCTTTTTTTTCTTTCGTTTCATCTATTTCTTCTTCATCCTTTCATATTCTCCTTCCTTTTTTTATCCTTTATTTTCTTCTTCATTTTAAATCTACTTCTTGATATTCATTTTCTTCTTCTTTTTTCAACTTCTTCGTCTTCTTTTATCCTTCAAAAGGCGACCCGCACAAAACACGGCCCGCGTTCTGCGGGGCTACCCAGGGCAGTCCCCGAGCTGTCTTAAAAAAGAGTGAAGTTTTTTTTTTTTTTTTTTTTTTTTTTTTTTTGTGTGTGTGTGTGTGTGTGTGTGTGTGTGTGTGTGTGTGTGTGCTCATCAGAATAAATTCGGCGACTGATCAATTCTGCAGAAGCCTGATTTCAGTCAAAGAATATTTCATCGCCTTTGATTCTAATTAATCCCTTTCACACCCCAACCCCCGCAAAAAAAAAGAAAGAATATTCTCGTCCACCATCTTTTAATCATTTCACCCCAGGTAGGACAACAAAGCCACGAAGACGCCGGGTGTTACTGAGTGCGAAAGAATATAAGAAAAGGGGGTGGGGAGGGAAAACATTATTAAGGAACGACAGCAAAAAGAACATGAATCTGATGCATTCCAGTCTCCCCATTCAGCAAGATGGCCGTTGATATTACAAGAAGCCTCTTTGCTCTTTGACTGTTTCAGCTGTTGAATGCCGATAGGTCAGAAAACCTGCCTGACTCTCATAGCTTGATAGCAACGTGTGAAGATTATGGACGATACTCCGCCACTGAATTCTTTCGGTCGACCGTGACGTGCGTCTGACTGGCTGCACCCTTTAAATCATGATTTACACGCGATGAACAAATGAGTTTGGACAATGTTTAGGTAGATGTTTTTCAATTGGAGTTTTCTTCTCCAAGGCAGATGACAGTGACCGAGCTATCTGCCAGTGTTTAGAAATATGGTTGGTCTGGGAAGATTCAAACATAAGTCTTGGACTCTACACATCATCATCATCATCGACAACAACAACAACAACAACAAAGACAAAAGCAGCAGTCCCGTTATGTAGCGAGCGTACGGTCGCCGTGCGGCTAGGCTCCTGACTGGTTACCTTCAGATGTATGGGTTGAAAGCCGGAGAGGTATTGATTCAAGCGTAGACATGCCTTGGTCAAATAGGGACGGCGAGGCCCATCCTTCTCCAGGTCAATCCACAGTCTATGTCCTCCAACTTGAAGGCTCACCTTAGTTGCTGACCATTGACTTCAGTCTAGAAAGCCCTCCCTCACCTCCGCAAGTGATGCCTAATTATCACGCTGGCTGTATCCGTAGCTATAGATCCCATACATACTTTTCCAAATGTATCACACGTACGGGTCTCATGGTCGGAGAGCGTACGTTTTAAACATATATATATATATATATATATATATATATATATATATGATGCAGTGTTACATTAGAACATGTACATACCCACTACAAAAGTGTACATCGTGTTTCAACGTCAAAAAATTAACGTTTCTTCAGGTGGAAAATCATGATGCTACTTGTGGTTTTCCACCTGAAGAACCGTTAATCTTTTTAACGTTGAAAATAGATGTACTGTTTTGTAGTGGGTATATACATGTTCTAATGAAACAGTGCATAATAAATAAATATTTATTGCTCTACTTTTGTATTGATCCCTGTTTTAAATTAATGTTTTGAACGCTGAAACCTTATTCTTCGTTCTTTTACATTTGTATTATATATATATATATATATATATATATGAAAACGGAGACTTTAAAAGATCATGGTAATATTTTATTTCATTAAAACCGATACTACGGTTTTAACTAACCAGACCAAACATTTTCAAAAAATAAATGGTTAAAAATTTTACCAGGCACAAAAACATTTATCTAAACATAAATTATGTTTAAATATGCAAATTTGGAGGAAGTGGGAAAGGGAAAAAAAGAAAAAAAAGGATATGTATTCATGAGGGAAGGGAATAGATGGAGGAGAAGAAGAGGGATATGCATTCAAAGATGGGAAGGGAAAGAGAAGAGAGGGAGAAAGAAATATAAGAAATATATTTATTAATTATATATATATATATATATATATATACTAGCAGCATGGCCCTGCGTTGCCCGTGCTTGATTCAAAAATCGTTCGACTCATACAGCAATCGCTATCACTTGACTTAAATATTTTTGCCCTTCCTTGCCTTTAAAGGAGTGCCCTTTGCTGTGCTGATGTTGCTACATGCCTTACTTCTTGCCTATCTCACACTGCGAATTTTTTCTAAGCTCTATACTAAACATTAAATCTGTTACAAAAAAGAACTAAAGAAAATGAACACAAAACGATCAGCTATAAAAAAAAGGACTCGTAACTGGAAAAACCGAATGAAAAAAGAATGTTAACAAATACTTTTTCACATCCAACCCAGTTCTGCGGAATCAGAATCAACGTTGAGTTTAAGCAAGCGAATGAGTCAATTGGAGTAAAGCGCCATGCAGATTTAAAATTTTTTTCCCACTTGTGACGAATGCAGCTATCGATTTATTTTTGCATGCTAGCATGCTAATTAACATTCGTGTCAGTCAATTGTTGGCTCTCACGCTGGCCAATAGAATCTTCCTGCCTATTCGTGGCAGCCAGCTATAGGCTCTCACTCTGGCCAGTACAAAATGGCCGCAAACTACATGAAAACTGTCGTAGAAGCATGAAAAAATCGATTATTTCCACTATCTATGGGAGTTGGGAAAGGCAAAGTCGATCTTGGCCTTCCCGCTAACTTGGAGCACGTGCATGTGAATTTTGGTGCAAATCCGTCGAAAATTGGGGCTGTGCATTCGTTAGACACATACACACATCCTGCCTTTCATATATATATATATATATATATATATATATATATATATATATATATATATATACGTATGTATTTAATCATTTCATACCTAGCAAGGAAATAAAGCCACTGAGACACACTGAGTGTTCGAGAATATGAGAAAAATATTAAGGACAGAGAACAATCAAAGAACAAGAATTAAGAAGACAGTAGATAAAGATTGTCGTAGCATTTAAATTTTTGAAGATCAAAGTTGACTGGAAAGCAGAAAGCTTGAATAAGGTTTCACAAGCGAGGAGTGCGATGGAAGAAACTGTCAGCATAGAACTTACGGTTACCTCTAGTCATTTCAATTGTAACATGATACGATCTTTCCGCTAATCTAATACTGCGCTTGAATTCATAGAGTCTAGCTACCAAATTGGGAAGGTTCATCAAAGCAATTACCACGAAAATATTTATAGAAAAGGACACGAGGAAGCTATGTTGTTTGCTTTAGGAAAGTGACTGAAGGTGCGATGCCGGGTCAGGACCAGTAAGAATGCAGATATATATTTTTTTTCAAAATATTAATTTTTTGCGTTGATCACAATAAATGCGGTGAGTAATTAGTTTTGTGGAAGCCTAACTTTATTCAACCAATAATCCAATGCCTTTGTATCTAATTTACCTCTTTTCCTCCCTGTTGAAAAAGAAAAAGAAAGAATTATCTCTACCCCTTTCTCTCTCTCTCTCTCCTCTCTCTCTCTCTCTCTCTCTCTCTCTCTCTGTGTCGATATATATATATGTGTGTAACAGCAAAATTGTCCAAATCGTGTAACAGTATAATTATCCATTGCACAAAATGTTTATGTTTAATATCTAAAAAAGCACTTCACTAAATGAGTTTCTTTTTTTTCCAGGTCTTCGGATAAGATGTTTAGCCATCTTAACACCATTTATCGTAAGAATCACTGAAAAACTCTTTGAGTTATTAAGCTAGAAAGAGAAAAGATTAAAATCGTTTTGTGTCAGCCCCACTGTCTTTCCAACTGAGCAATGGTGAGAAGAAAAACACCATTCAGACCTTCTCTAATGATACCAGCATTGATACTCTGGCTTCTATTTTCATCGTTCATTCAACAATTATTATGAGAATGGTGAATAAGTTTAAAAAAGGGAATATTTAAGAGGAAAACTGAATTAGGGACTCAGAGCAGGAACAGGGACCATCATTTCAAATTAAAGTTAAAGAGACCACTTAAAAAAGATCCAACTCAGTTCAAAAGATGTTTGACACGTGAGAGAGGAATTTCAGCTACGACAGTTCAAAGAGCAGTGAAAAATGACTTGAAAATGAAATCGTATCTGAAACTTGAGGCACCTCGTTACTCCAGGACAGAAAGTTAGAAAGTTAAAGAGGTCGAAGATCATCATGAATAAGTTGGAAAAGATCCTGGTATATATATATATATATATATATATATATATATATATATATATGAACTTAATTTCAATCCTTCATGAGCTTCCGATCCTTAGCTATGATTAATTAATGATGAACATGTCATTTTCATTTATGATCGATTTCATCACAATACTTCTGTTAAGCGTGGAGAGCAATTATACATTGTTATTGGTCAAAGTAAAGTCCAGTAGTGTCATAAAAACCTCGGAGAATTCCAGTAAGATGTGTTTAATCATTTCTAAGATGCAACGGTATAGAGCTTAGTCTTCCTGGTCAGTCATTGTCGTGTTTATTCACAAAGTACGTAAAAATTCGCCTTTCTTACAACCGTTGGCTTAGGGGGCAAATCTCCGACTGATACCAATTCAGTCGGGTTTCGGTCCCGGCTTGAAGCAGTCGGATGTCTAGCCACACTGAGGAAACAGTCTGTGCATGGATGACTGTATATACAATGTAACCCGGATATAAGAGAAACCCGGATATAAGAGAGATTTTCTCTGGTCCCAAATTAGAGCCCATACTTACCTAAACAAAATAGACCAAACCCGGATATAAGAGAAACCCGGGTATAAGAGACTTCTTCTCCGGTCCCGACAACTCTCTTATATCCGGGTTACACTGTATAATATATATGTATGCGTGTATGTGTGTGTATATCTCATTCGCACTGAATAGAATTTTCTATGGGATTATCCAGGCTAGATTCGATTGTCTATTGGAAAATTTATTGCATTTAATAATATATGGAAAGATCCACTCTTTG
Source organism: Acanthosepion pharaonis (assembly GCA_903632075.3). Lineage (NCBI taxonomy): Eukaryota > Metazoa > Mollusca > Cephalopoda > Sepiida > Sepiidae > Acanthosepion > Acanthosepion pharaonis. The sequence continues at coordinate 484,307 of CAHIKZ030001247.1, forward strand.
CCTGAAAAAGGCCTCGAGACCGGAAACACGTGTAGCAAAACTATGCTTGGCCTCTGATCGGGAGATTCCAGGTTTTCAGGAGCGTGGAACCATATCTTAATTGCAGTCGTTCCCAGGTCCACTCTAACCCAGGGTGGTAGTACCTGCTAGGGTCCCAGCTATGGGCAAATAGTGAATCCCCCCCAAACAAAAACAAAAAACTATGAAAGCATAAAAGTACATTTTTATAGTAAAAGTACTAGCAATACATTTTATAGTAAAAGTACTAGCAATACATTTTTATATAAAATTTTAGCAACAATCCAATTTTAAAGGAAAATGCCCAGTAATATCATTTTATTGTGATTTTCCAAGCGTAGCTTAGATGTGGTACAAGGCCGAAATTAGGGGGTACCCAGTGAGGATCGAAATCACTACTCAGTCGTAATTGTTCTAGCGAGCCGAGCTTTCTAACCATTACACCGCCTCGAGGGGCCCAAATGATTTTCTAAGCGTAGCTTAGATGTGGCACAAGGCCGAAAGTATGAGGCACCCAGTGAGGATCGAACTCACTACTCAGTCGTAACTGTTTTAGCGAGACAAGCTTGCTAACCCTTACATCACACCGAGGTGTCCAAAGTAATATCATTTTATAGTAGAATTAGCAACAATCCATTTTATCTGTAGTTGAAGGCATACAATTATGTTCAAAATATATTTAGCAGAAACCATAGAATTGTTCCAACTATTTAGATTTCGGCATTAAATAACCCATAGAGGTGTTGATATGCCACAAAACAAAAACAACCAACCAACATGAAATAACTTTCATGCCATTAATCCATATAATACCCTACAATTTCTTAAAGAAATCAAACTGTATTCCAAAATATAACTTCAATAAAACAACATAAAACAGACATATCACCGCCTCTAGTAATTATGTCCCTACAAACCTTTTATATGCACAAAAGCTGAGTATCATCTACCATGTATTCAATTGCGAAAGCAGAATAACATAAATGATATTTTTATTACTTCAAGGCTCCCAAGAAAATTAACTTTCAGCATTAAATGACCCATAATGATATTCCGTTAAACAAACAGTAACCTCGACTTTTCGAAGCTAAGGAAATGTGTGACAAAGATTCAAAAACTATATCTAAACCTTTCTGGCCTGTAAATGAAAAAGGAAACGGTCGACGTTTCCTTAATCACTACGAGAAATCGACGTACAATCTTTCTTCTGGATTAAGACCTGCTTCTTTTTGCGTTTGTTTCATTTACACTTGGGGCTCACGGCTAATTTTCTGCAGGCACGGTGGCCTTTTACATATTTTTAAAATTGGTATCACTCTATGCAAGGCAACAAAGCCGCTAAGCCACAAAGGCTGAGAAACTGTTAGCATAGAACTTACGGTTACGTCTAACCAGCTCAACTGTAAATTGATAAGATCTCCACGCCGATCTAGTATTACGCTTAAATGAAAAAAAATCTAGGTACCCTAGCGAAGGACTCATCCGAACAATTACCATGAAAGTATTTATAGAAAAGGTACAGGGAGACAACCTTACGGCGGTGGGCAAGTGAGTGAAACCGAGCCGCCAGATCAGGACCAGTAATATTGCCGATTCTTCTTTGAATCTTATCAAAGAGCTCAAGGTAAATAGCAGGAGTACTGGACCCTATACGGCAGCAATATTCTAAGCATGGACGAATGGTAGACTTATAGATATGTAAGATAGATTCTGGAGAAATAAAATTGTCTCGCACAACACAGTGAACCGACTTTCTTAGCAGCTGACCTAGCAATGGATTCAATATAGTCTTTCCACTTCATGTCAGCTGAAAACATTAGGCCGAGAAGACGCCACGATTCATTTTTCTTGGGAGCTGATGGAAGGCAGAGAGGGGTCGGGCGAATGATTAATGAAGAGAAGTTTAGTTTTTTTTTGGTGGGGGGTTGTTAATTGCGTAGACCTGATCAAAACACCACCGTTTTTTTTGTTTTTTTTTTTAATCTTTTTCATTTTCTATTGTATCTCTTTTATTTAGTGGGTACAATTAAGTGAAGGTATTTCTTTTCTCATTTTCTCTCGTTTCCTTAACATCGTTTCAACGTACTTCTCGTGAGATTTTGAACACGTAGGGATCTGGCATGCTTCTTCCAGATTCTCTTAACCTATCGAAATTTTTCTCTGGGAAAAGGAACTGATAAATAGTCTTCAAAACACAACTAAAGCACAAACAATATGATTAGGTTCTTTCCCTGGGTTTGGAGCTGCACAGTCCTCGCTTTTCAGCATTAATAGCTCAAAAGCGTTTATGCAGTCTTGTTAGCGATGAATTATTTTCAATCGGACAACAACCTTTCTCACAGTCGAAACATCGTAAGCCTATCGCTATTTCAGTGACAAATGTTTTGACAGGACTCATTCACTAGTTCAATCAGTTCAGACCTTCACAGGTAAGATCCATAACGCCATATATATTGGTACAAATTATTCCCATTCCCTTTAGGTTCCATTAACAAGAAAGAAGCGCCGTTCGGAGGGCTTTTTTCCGCTGATTTATGTCACAGACTACCGTGATCACTATACTCTGAACCTTTTCAAAATCTCGAGTCAAAAGTTATCTTTCCTAGAACTGCTCACGATCCGCTCGTCTTCCTTCCTTCTCTTAAGTCTATACAACAACCTTATTCATTAAGCCTCTGCCTTGGGTGGCTCTTGGGCTTTGTATTGTGTGAATAGTTGGTAAAAAAAGGAAGACTGGTTTTAGCAAAGGTGGAATTAAAGTAATAGTTAAAGAAACTGCCAAAAAAAGAAGAATGATCCCTTCCTCTCTTTCTGACCGGCCTGGCTATGACAATAATTTACATCCGGTAATAAGTCTTCTGATCGGAAGATTGGAGGCTTTGAGAAGCATGAAACTATCTCTTAATTGCTGTTCTTTTAAGGTCCATCCTGACCCGGGGTGGTAGCAGCTGTTAGGGTCCCAGTTCTCGGCAAATAGTGAACCCGCACACTAAAATCAAAACACTATGAAAGTATAAAAATAAACTTTCATAGAAAAAAATACCAGCAACACATTTTTTTTTTATAAAATAACGACCAACTATACATTTTATAGTAGACATTTTTATGTTTATACATTCTTTTTATAGATACAAATATTTAAGTAAATGCTCTGTTTATAATAAACGGTATTAAACAACATTTACTGGCCTGAATGTCCGATAAATTTTCATAGAAAATATTCGTCCTCCGACAAGATTACAACCTGTATTCTATACCGAACCGTTATTTAGCTTGACGTGCCTTTACCGATTTGGCCACAGAGGCGCGTTCGGTTAGCAAGGTCGAATTTACTGTATTTAAACTTCAATCTTCTATGAATCTCTCACGTACATTCTTATCTGCTCATGACGTATCAAATGTAAACAAATGACGTCACACATAAATAATTGTCGGACTTTACCCATTTCATAATGTGTGAGGTCATTTTAAAGTAGCATTACCACCAACATCTTTCATAATAAAATGACCAACAATACATATTATTGCAAAATGACAATCAGTACATTTTATAGTAGAATTACTAACAAAACATTTTATTATTGATGTTTAACGGCATACCAATTCCTTATGGGTCATTTGATGCCGAAATTTAATTTTCTTGGGAGCTTGAATAATTTTTTCTTTTTACAAAAATCTATTCGTGGTATTTTTAAAAATCTATTGCTGGTAATGTTTTGCTATGAAAATGTATTTTTATACTTTTAGTGTTTTGTTTTTGTTTGGGGGGGTTCACTATTTGCCCATAGCTGGGGCCCTAACAGGTGCTACCACCCAGGGTCAGGGTGGACCTGGGAACAACTGCAATTAAGAGGTAGTTCTACGCTCCTCAAAATCTCCCGATCAGAGGTCTTGTTGCTGGACGTAGTTTATCGTCATACCCCGGGACTATATTTTTTTTAATAAAATGACCAACAATACATTTTTATACCAAAATGGCAATCAATGTATTTTATAGTAAAATTGAAGATATTGTTAAAAAAAGAAATAAATAGATGAAAAATAATTTGCTCTGATTAATTTTATTTCTTAGAAGAAGGAACCAGTTTTCATTCTTCGTTTGATTTTATAAGATTATTTGGTTTAAAATAAATGCAGTTAAGTAATTATAATTTAATCATGAAATGATGTCATTTTCTTAAATTAATTTTAAAGTATGAATTTTTATATTTAAATTTCGGTATTAAATAACCCATAGAGACGTTGATATGCCACTAAAGAAAAACAATCAAAAGAAAACAAACCGTCTTTCTGTTGGGAATTCGAATGTGCATTGGAATAACCCCCCCCCCAAAAAAAAACTTGCAAAAGAAAAAAAAAAAGAAAGAAGAAAAATATTATCATGGTTATTTTATTACTTACATTTTTGTTTTTGTGGCTTTTATAAGTTTTTCCTCTTTGCCTTACACTGGTGGGGGGAGGGGGTAACAGTATTTGTCTTCGTCATGTAAATATTGACAACTACAAAATCTAAGTGCCCTTATTTCCGATTTTATTTTGTTGTTGTGGCAAAAATAGAAGTTTATGAGATCATTTTTGGTAGTGGTTTTTCGATAAACGTTTGAACATTATCATTATGGTTTCACGCGATAACAATGAAAAAGAATGTTAAACATAAAATTTCTTAATATATATATGTGTGTGTGTGTGTGTGTGTGTGTGTGTGTGTGTGTGTGTGTGTGTGTGTGTGTGTGTGTGTATGTATATATATATATATATATATATATATATATATATATATATATATATATATATATAATTATTTATATATTATATGCACAAGATATAGGCACGAGCAAGTGTGTATGTGTGTCTGCGTACCTCATCGGGTGTACGGACATGCATCTATGTTTGCGTTAGCACGATGACATCACGACGACGATTCTTCCCCTCCTATAACACCAATACACACAATCTACTTAAACCCAAATTTTTAAAAAATAGTCAGTTTGTCTGACAATCGCAAAAGCGTGAAACCAAGGGTCACAAACTCACAATCAATCCAATCAATATATATATATATATATATATATATATATATATATATATATATGTATCATGTGGAAATTCTTTTTGTGTGTGTGACGCGATTCCGGTCTTTAGTATTTCAAAGTGATGCTTCCGTTGAGGTATCTACAGATTGGCCAGATTATATATCCAAACACATCTTAAAAAAAAAAAGATTTACGACTATAAATTTCAGTGTTCACTCCCCTTCATGCGCATGTGTGGTTATGTCAGTGGGAACTTCACTTTAGTTCAATGAAATCCTTGAAAATGAAACGCGTCACACAAAAATTAATATTAATTTATCTCACATTGACCGGGTATATTAAAATGTATATATCATTTTTTCCCATATATATATATATATATATATATATATATATATATAAAGGCAGAAGGAAATTTTATTTTGCAACAAGTATTTTGTGACAAAAATAATTTGGGAGCGTCTCTTAAGTTAAAAAAAAATAAGTAAAGACTAACAACATTTTTACTTTTCTGTATAAATACTTGTTGCAAAATGAATAGTTATATCTGAATGTTTAACCCTATATATATATATATATATATATATATATATATATATATATATATATATATATATTATATATTGGATAGATGTGAGGTTGTGACCTGGATTTCACGCTTTTGTGATCGTCAGACAATCGCAAAAGCGTGAAACCCAGGGTCACAAACTCACATCAATCCAACCAAATATGTTAGCTCTATCTCTGATATTGAGCGCTTTCTAATAAGTACCGCGCATATAATATATAAATAATTATATATATATATATATATATATATATATATATATATATATATATATTTATTTATATTTATATACACACTTTTCACATATACATACATACATATATATATATATATATATATATATATATATATATATATATATATATATATATATATAAGTGAGAGATTATTTTTGTTCCAACCAGAGAAAAGGGTATATTTTAAAGAGAGAAGACGCGAGCGTTTTTTGATTATATGTTGTTTTTTTTATATAGTTTATTCACTATATATCGCTATACGTGTTTCGGGTCTTGTGACGTTGTCCAGGCGAAGAATGGTTAGTTCCACATTATTTAAAGAAATGAAGTTTTCCTTCCTGTGTTAGACCTTTTAACCTTTGTTTTTTTGTGTGTAGTAGTAGTCATCTGAATCCATGTTCTTCTGGCTGAGGGGTAATAAAACAATCAAATTTGGCCGAGGGGTAATAAAATAATTAAATTTGGTCAGAGAAAGGGAAAGGGTGGAGGATGTATTGTTCTTATCTTTTTATGTCCCCGGCTGTATCTTTTCATCTTCGTTCCTCTATTCTTGCGTATTGTGTGTGTTTTCTCAGTATGTCTCTATATATTTTTTCCATACACATATATTGTATTATTATAACGAAACTTTTGAATATATATATATATATGAAGAAAAATATATACGGAAAAAACAAAACAAAAATCCTTATATACAATTTATACTGTTTTAATGTTAATATGTCAACGTCAGACGTTTCGGTCTAATAAACCATCTTCAGGACATATTCATAAATTATAACATTATCAACACAACATGACAAAGACGATGTACATTTACCAGTAAAAAAATTCGCTTATCACCATATTTGTACAAGAACGCACAACTGTAAAAATTAAAATCAAACTCAGCGTTGCTACTGTACGCCCCAAAAACAATAACTCATTTCCAATAGCATTTTTCGGATACAACAATACATATATTTTCGTTGTCCTCTTATTACTGAGAGAAAAAACAAGAACAACATCTATTCCATACCTGAAGATGTCTGTAGGAACAGACGAAAGCTTGTAGTAAAAATAAGAACTAATGCAGCAGAAATTTATAGAAACAAGGATCTTTTCATTCATAACAGGTTCGGGGTTTTTGTATATTATTTGAATTGTTTTGCGACGATGGATTTCTCGCCAATTAAATCATTAACCTTTGCATTTGTTTTTGTATGAATAATTCATGAATATATATATATATATATATATATATATATATATATATATATATATATATATATATATATATTTGGGACGCATCAGCAGTGAGCATCCTCTACCGAGAATCGACCATGGACCATTACGATAGAACGCAAGCATCATACCTGTGTATAGGCTGTGTCTCGTCAGAAGGTTTTCCTCGTCAGAGTTCATCTTTCTACAAATCTACCTTTCATCCATGCATCATGGAATATTGTTACCATATATGGTCTGGTGCCCCCGCTGTTCATCTTGAGCTTCTCGAAAAATCCAAAGACTGATATCCAATGTGATTGGTCCTGAATTGGGGTCTCTACTCTAATCACTTTCCCACCGACGTAATGTGGCTTCCTGCTGTCTTTCCTATAAATATTTTCATGGTATCTGCTATTTCAACTGGTGCACCGACTGCATGAGTTTAAGCGTGCTATTAGGTTGGCATCTCGACCCGGTGGCTAGGATCAAAGTGTAGTATCTGCGCTTTGTGAGCTGCCGGGTCGGGTGTCTGTCGAACTCTCTGCTTGCAGAGAGGAACCCGGACGAAGCTCCACCGAAGGGTGGGGTTTCGTTCGGGGAGGTTGACGGAACTAGCCCGCTTGGACGGGTTTAGATGGGTTTTATTTTTGGCTGGGCCTACGGGCTCAGACATACCCACATTAAAAAGGCCTTGTGCCACATTCGATCCCCGTGGGTGGATTGATAAATACCATCTCGCTCCCACACGTTTACTGTCAAAACAGTTAAATGTAAACGTCGCTATACTACGTCTCTTCGCACTTCCTGGCAGTGGAAATCCCTTCCTCTTATTAGCTTCCCTATAATCTTCATGTTGTGACAAAGTAAATGGTTAAAGAAATAAATAAAAAAAAGTACTGCAGATATATCATATATTAACAGTAGTACAGCAGAAGAGTATTACATGACTAGGGAGTGTGTGTCGGTTGACCAGCGTTTAATCTATCCGACTGTTCCCCCAAGGCCTTCTCTCCGACTAATCTTATAGTAGGCGGAAGAGTTCAACACAGACTCTTTAGAGGGAGGACACCACAACACTTCAAAAAATTTAAATGTAATGTCAACCGACATCTTCTAATGCCTTGACCCCGTTCTTGTTTTATCCTTCTCAATTCTCCTTTTTATCCTCTCTTCAACTCCTCCGATACACAGTTTTCCCCCTTGTTTTCATTCTCTGTTCCGACCTTGCGTACTAGTAGTACGCCAAACTTGCTTGAGGTGAAATGCTTTAAAAACCATATACAACGGTGTTACTCTTAATTCCGGTGGTGAAACTCATCCAAGCCTACATAACTCCCCAGAACCAGACCCAAGAGAACCGTCTTCTTTTACCAAACCGTTCTCTCCAGAGCATTAGAAGCTGGATCAAACATAGGTTTATAAGTGATAATCCTAATTCCGGTGGTGTTATTCATCCAAGCATAAATAACTCATCGGAACCGGAAACGTCTTTATATAGAAAATAGCGTAATTGTCAACGTGTATAACTTTATTAAAAGGTTAAATTTAAACTAAATGTTTTTATATATTTGTGTTATATACTTATTAAAAAAAACATTTGATTCAAGCAAGGGCAAGAGTCATGTTAGCTCCCTGCGCGCTCTTTAGTAAAGAATATTTCAATTATATTGAAGAGGAAGAATCTATCGAATCAAATATTTGAAGCATTACTTAATACATTTTGGATAATTATTCAGATGATTTCCTTATTTCATTCAAAGAGCAATTTGAAGGTTGAAAAAGCTCCAGTTGACGCGAGATAGATTAGAAAAACTTATCAATCAAATGTATTTGTACGACGCTTGCGCCCCGACATTCGTATATATACACGATATAAAGTTTGTTTCAAGGGATGAACAAAGCCTATCTTACCGTGTATAAATTATTAGGCGCTTTCGTCAGGTCATTTAGGACTGTAACTTGTCCGCTTTGTTTATTCAAGCTGAAGTAAGTCGATGTATTTAAAAGCCGATTTTCAACACTTCCCTACAAAAAACAAAAAATAAATAAATAGTATATGTAACATGTTAAAGCAGTGAAATAAGAGAACATGTTCTGTTTTTAGCCGTTCTCTTAGATCCTTGATTGGATGTAAATCAGTAGAGTTTCCGGGCGAGTCTATAGTACTTCGATTTGCTCCCTTTTAAGGCTGGCCAATGTGTTCGTGCAGCGTTTCAATATTCGTACGCTTCCTTGGAGAAAAGTTCATCACAGACAATGGCCTTAGGACACCTAATCGACAGTCGAGACAATAATGTCTGAGCGTGATTAAAATCTGCTGCAATCACGGATGATGCAATATTTTTCAAGGCCAAATTTCACCATACACCCTGAAAACATATTCATATTATTGCAAATGACCGAATCTGAGGAAAAAATAGAAATCGATTACATCCTGCAATTCCAGTGACTGTATTTTTTTAAGCAAATCACCCCGAGCAACGCGGGAGTGCCACTAGCACGCAAAGGGTTACAGAAAGTGTGAGCAAGAGTAAAGAGGAGTGTTTGTGAAAAGGATAAAGACGAGGACAGGGATGAAGTTGAAGAAGATTAGGATTGACTTGGTGAAAGAAAGGAAACTAAAATCAGTTGTTTCAATTAATTTGCACAAGTGTATATATATATATATATATATATATATATATATATATATATATATATATATATATACTAGCAGCATGGCCCGTGCTTGATTCAAAAATCGTACGACTCATACAGCAATCGCTATCACTTGACTTAAAATATTTTTGCCCTTCCTTGCCTTTAAAGGAGTGCCCTTTGCTGTGCTGATGTTGTTACATGCCTTACTTCTTGCCTATCTCACACTGCGAATTTTTTCTAAGCTCTATACTAAACATTAAATCTGTTACGAAAAAAGAACTAAACAAAATGAACACAAAACGATCAGCTTTAAAAAAGGACTCGTAACTGGAAAACCGAATGAAAAAAGAATGTTAACAACAAATACTTTTTCACACCCAACCCAGTTCTGCGGAATCAGAATCAATGTTGAGTTTAAGCAAGCGAATAAGCCAATTGGAGTAAAGTGCCATGCAGATTTAAATTTTTCCCACTTGTGACGAATGCAGCTATCAATTTTTTTTGCATGCTAGCATGCTAGTTAATATTCGTGTCAGTCAGCTGTTGGTTCTCACGCTGGCCAATAGAATCTTCCTGCCTATTCGTGGCAGCCAGCTATAGGCTCTCACTCTGGCCAGTACAAAATGGCCGCAAACTACATGAAAACTGTCGTAGAAGCATGAAAAAATCGATTATTTCCACCATTGATGGGAGTTGGGAAATGAAAAGTCGGTCTTGACATTCCCACTAACTTGGAGCATGTGCATATAAATTTTGGTGCAAATCCGTCGAAAATTGCGACCGTGCATTCGCTACAAACGCACACACATCCTGCCTTATATATATATATATATATATATATATATATATATATATATGGCGTTTAGGGTTTTCGTTTTATACCTTTCAGCCATTTTTTAACGAAACTTGTATAAAAGAGGGATTGCTTCCGAAATACACTATATATATATATATATATATATATATATATATATACGTCAACTTATTACCATTATACTGACAGCCGCCATGCTGTGTAGGTAATGGTTAAACTGTACCTTTTTTATGGTGTACTGAGTTTGAACCTCTCCCAGTGTCCCATATTAGTGACCTTGTGCCAAAGGAGAACAAAAATATGATCAACTTCTCCGTCTTTCGGAATTGAACGAATAGCTTAAGTGAAAAGTTGAATGTTGTAACCACAGAGCCATCGCCGTCATCTGCAACAATTGCCGAAAGCCGAGATGAAGCATATTTAGACAAATGAACGCATGCGAACTTGAGCGAGCTTGTGTCTTCGATTGCGCATGCGTGCATGTTTAATTCTATTTGGACCCGTTTCAAGAAAGAAAACCAACCAATTCGAGGTGAAGGAATTGTCTACAAGAAGGCAAAATACCAACAGGTAATACACAAATATGCGGTGCCAAAACTGACAAAGAAATCTCTCTTCCCACCCTATATCTCGCGGGATTTATTTTGCAAAAAATGTATGCCTTTCCTTTACTGTCACTTTTTCTCTCCCATTTTAGTCTCTCCTTATCTCTCATACTTTTTTATGCTCTTCCTACTACGCACAATAAACATTCGTTGCTATACTTTTTCGTCCTTTCTTTCTTTTTTTCTTTCTTTATTTTCTTAATTTTCCCCTTTTCCTTTTATCTTATTTCCGAATTTGCCGGCTTTCGTTTCTTCCTTCCTTCTTTTCTTTCTTTCTTTCTTTCTTTCTTTCTTTCTTTCTTTCTTTCTTTCTTTCTTTCGTTCGTTCTTTCTTTCTTTCTTTCTTTCTTTCTTTCTTTCTTTCTTTCTTTCTTTCTTTCTTTCTTGCGTTCGTTCTTTCTTTCTTTCTTTCTTTCTTTCTTTCTTTCTTTCTTTCTTTCCTTCTTGCGTTCGTTCTTTCTTACTTCTTTTCCTATTTTTACTTTCTCCCTTTCTTTCTTTCTTTCTTTCTTTCTTTCTTTCTTTCTTTCTTACTTCTTTTCCTATTTTTTACTTTCTCCCTTTCTTTCTTTCTTTCTTTCTTTCTTTCTTTCTTTCTTTCTTTCTTTCTTTCTTTCTTTCATTTTTCTCTTCCATAGAGATGACATCTTTATATTTCTTTCTTTCTTTCTTTCTTTCTTTCTTTCTTTCTTTCTTTCTTTCTTCTTTTCCTATTTTTTACTTTCTACCTTTCTTTCTTTCTTTCTTTCTTTCTTTCTTTCTTTCTTTCTTTCTTTCTTTCTTTCTTTCTAGCATTTCTTTCATTTTTCTCTTCCATAGACATGACATCTTTATATTTCTTTCTTTCTTTCTTTCTTTCTTTCTTTCTTTCTTTCTTTCTTTACACATATACGTATTTATTCCTTACTTTTCCCTTGATTTTTATATTCTTATTTTTCCCCACCTAGATGCTTTCTTTCTTTCTTTCTTTCTTTCTTTCTTTCTTTCTTTCTTTCTTTTCCTCCATAGAGATGACATCTTTCTTTCTTTCTTTCTTTCTTTCTTTCTTTCTTTCTTTCTTTCTAACAGACACACGCCTCTACTTTTGTGTTTTCTCTCTTTCTATCTTTCCATTTCCACTCAGGTCAGACAACCAAGCTCTGCTTCCAGCAACATCAAGAGACCAAAAATGGAATCGCGGGACAATCTCACACAAATAAGTAAAACCTCAACTCCCTCAGGGGCCGCCGCCATCTTTTCTTTTTACGTTCGCTAATCAACTTAGACCAAATTATCTCGATTGCTAAATAAAAGACGCATAGCCCGACCTGTTTTATTCATTGTAAAGCATTTGTGATAACCACGTGACTTTTCAACAAGCAAACGTGTGAACTTCTCCGTTTACACGTTAGCACACACACAAAGACACATATATATTTAGGTATGTATTACACACTTTTATGCATACACATATATATATATAAACACACGATATACGCAATAAAAATAGATATATTGCGTGGTTTCATGAATGTGTGCGAATAGAGGCACCCATGGGCAATATATGGGTTTATATAGATATATATATATATATATAGTAGTATATATGAATATATATGTACTGATATATACAAAATAGCCTCTATGCCCGGCTACATATCGATGGATATGTATATATGTACATCTATGTACATATATGTACAAGTATGACAAAAACGGCTGTAATACATGTATACGCTTGGGTGGATGTATATGTAGGTACACATATATGGGAGTGTATATATATATATATATATATATATATATATATATATATATATATATATATGTGTGTGTATATATATATATATGTGTGTGTGTGTGTATGCATATGTATATATATGTATGTATATATTAAAAAAAAACAATAATAAAATGTCCGTGATCGAACAATACCAAAAAGCTCTAATTCGGATACAGTTAAAACAAAGAAGACCAACGGACAGATTTTTGTCAAGCTTAAATCGTGATGGGGAAGCTGGAGCAATAAATTTGTCTTCTGTTTGATAATGAAAGACAAAAAACATTGTGATGAAAAATGTGTTAGAATTTCTGAAGACAAGTGAGCATCCTCTGTCAAATAGACATACTCTCTTCGAGTCTAAATCATCAGGTGATAGGCTGGGGCAATAAATTTGATCTACGATGCCCACTTCTCCTCAGAGATCCCAAGATATTTTTTCCTCACAATCTTTTTTGCCTTTCTTACGTTATTAAACTGAAGAAGGCAAAGAGTACACACATTTTCATTTGGCGAAACGCGTCTTTGATGAAAAAAAAGAAGAAAAATTCAACGTACGCTCATGCTCGTCATATATATATATATATATATATATATATATACATAGATAGATAGATAGATAGATATAACTCCATCACTTGATAAGACACCAGAAATGTTGAAACAATAGCTATTTTGTCATAATTTTATAACAAATTTGTTATAATTTTCGATTAAATTTCATTTGCTCTACTCTGTATTGAGCACTCTTTTAAGAATAGTATGTTTTGGTTATTGGAATTTATTCCGTATACACCAATTCTCTCTCTCTCTCTGTATATATATATATATATATATATATATATATATATGTCTATATTTCTGAGATGAGGTATTATGTACATTATTTACATTATTCGGACTATTGTCCTCATCTTTGTCGCCATATTTATCAAAACGTTTCGGCCGTTGTACGCTCCGGCCTTCTTCAGGTGGTTGGGATTTCGAACTGAACCGTTTATTTCGCTCACTTGGGTAGACTGTTCTAGTTCCACTATTTGATGGATGTCAGTTATCAGTTATCTTTCAGCTATTTTCCCTCTGAAAGTTCTCCACTGCCTTAACCGGGTATTGAACCCACACTCTTTGGGTCCTGTCACTGGATCTAACCAACTTTATCCACTGTGCCATGTGTCCTTGAGGACATCTGGGTATGAATTTCTGGGTATTATAAACCTAATTTCTTCAGCAACCATTTTTACCAGTGCTCATATTGCAATTTTGCTGTTATCATTGCATGTTTTTACCAGAGCTCATATTGCAACTTTGTTGTTATCATTGCTTTTCCCTGGCATTCCTTATTACTGGCTTCCATATTGTATTTATTTCTATGCTTGGTCGCCTAGCATATGTGCTGGTTTCCAATAATAAACAGTATTAAACAACATTTACAAGCCTGAATGTCCGAGAAATCTTCAAAGAAAATATTCGTCCTCCGACAGGATTCGATCCTGTATCCTATACGGAACCGTCATTTAGTTTGACGTGCCTTTAACCGATTTGGCCACAGAGGAGCGTTCGGTTAGCAAGGGCGAATTTACTGTATTTGAACTTCAATCTTCCATGAATCTCTCACGTACATTCATATCTGCTCGGTTAAAGGCACGTCAAGCTAAATGACGGTTCCGTATCGGATACAGGTTCGAATCCTGTCGGGGGACGAATCGGTAAATGTTGTTTAATACTGTTTATTATAAACAGAGCATTTACTTAAATATTTATATCTATAAAAAGAATGTATAAACATAAAAATATCTTAAAATAATTGTCGGACTTTTGTCCATTTCATAATATATATATATATATATATATATATATATATATATATATATATATATATAGATAGATAGATAGATAGAGAGAGAGAGAGAGAGAGAGAGATAGGATGCGTAAATTATTTGAGGACACATATGACCGCATGAAATACGAACACATCTTACAAACAACTAAATATATAGTCTGTATTGATATTCGGGTAAGAGAGGCGTTTAAGATATCAGTCTTGTGTATTGTGAGAACTTGAGCTCCACTCAGACGGGGAGCTTCTTTATACACCAACGTGAAAGTCAGGTTCCTTTCAAGTGGGACTTGATTTTTGAATAGGGTAAAATGTCGCCATAGGCGAGATCTGGAGTACACGGTGTTTGTCTTCCCCGGAGAATGTTGTGCTTGGCCCAGGAACTGCTGCACAAGCCACGATCACTGATGGAACCACTGTGTTCAGGTGAAACGACCACACTCTACACACTTTCCTTCCAAACTCTGCTATAAATAATGAGATTGATCTTGGTGTGTAGGCGCGACAGGCGTCAAAGTCAGTCTGTGCCATGCAACTGTAATCTGCATAGTTTAACTCCGTTAGAATAGCAATAGTTCCGATACGTTTTGATCAGGCCTAACACACACACACACACACACACACACATATATATATATATATATATATAATTCCAAAATGAGCACCTCTAAACAGAGTCTGCCCAAAATTATCCTTCTGGCATAAAAGTGCTCCATGCCATAAAAATGATAGAGCATTTGAATATTAATTCAATAACCAGGTAGGCAATGACTGACCACTACTTTAAGTTTCATGTGTTTGCACATAATCTTCAAGTAGCCAGTAACTTAACGTAACCAGTATATATATATATATATATATATATATATATATATATTATTTGTTCGAAAATTATAACATAAACATATTTTATAACATGTGTATGTTATAATTTTCAAATAAATTATATTTGCTGTAATCTGTATTGAGCACTCCTTTAAGAATAGTATTTTTGGTTATTGGAATTTATTTCGTATGCCCCAATCTTGGATATATATATATATATATATATATATATATATATATATATATATGTGTGTGTGTGTGTGTGTGTGTGTGTGTGTGTGTGTGTGTGTGTGTGTTAAGATAGAAATATAATTAAATATATTATATGCATGCATTTGAGAACGCACTGAAGACCGCAATAGAAACAAACGCATCTTACAAACAACTAAATATATTGATAAAAAAATAATTTGGTACGCAGATGCAGTAATGATTGAATTATATGTTCGTTTGATGTAATTGTCTTCAGCTGCAATGATGGTTTTCACAGCGGCATCGGTTTTTTGATCATCACGCATCACGTTCTCTGTATTGATATTTGACATTACTCGGGTAATGCCGGCTTTCAGGGAATCAGTCGTCCTGTGGGAGAGTTCAACAACACCCCACATGTTATTGTCAAGAGGGTGTAATTCAGTCGTGTTCGGTGGCCACATGTTTGGTGTAATGTGGTCGTGCAGAATACCCGCCATCTACTCTGGGTGACTGCGGCTTTGTGAGCAGGTGCAGAGTCCTTGCTGAAACACGTACGGCCGTCTATAGCATACAAGGTCTATCCGGAGTTTCGCAACCGTTTCCAGTACCTCAGTGTAGCCAGTAGTACTCAACCGAAGAGCCTGCTGAAAGAAGTGGGGTTGTGGGCATAACGTGACCGTAACTACTCACCAAATCTAAAAGAGTCACAGTGTTGCAGTTTTTTAGGTACGTCTTTACTAGTGAGCCATTCAAAATGAGCTGACTCATTTTATAGTTCACCAATAGAAGGGTTAACCAATCAGAAAGCTCAAAATATTCAATGCGACGTGTATAAAGGCAGCCATTTTGTTTTTTCCATCCCAAAATATCTCCACTGCCAATCTGATATCGAAGACTTAAAGAATTACCGCTACTTTCTCCGAATCTACATTGCCAACCTCTGATATTGAAGAGATTACAGATTTCATTGGATTCCATATTCAGAGACTACGGCAAACATGGTCAACACACAGAAGCAGGAAATCTAGTATGCAAAACATGAGGGAGGGATGTCAGAAGGATCCACACAGAGTTTAGTTTAGTTTTTCCTTCCGTTTGTGCTGGTAGGCTTCGCAAGGAGAGACAGCCGTTTGTCAGCGGCAAGGCAAGTGGCCTGGAGGAGAGATATTTCGTGAGAGAGTCTGCTAGCATCTTCTTGGTCTGCCTCTCGCTCTCCAGCCAGAGTACCGGAGGGTGTATGCTCGTAAGGCTGGTTGGTTGATATGCGTACGAACTACTTAATCCTCTGTCGTTCAATGTGTTTTATGATTAGTATTGCCCCTACCATATCTTTTATTGCCTCATTCACTGATCTTATCTCGCCTGGTTTTCTTCACTGTTTTCCTCAGGTATTTCATCTCAAAAGTGATCAGTTTCCTCTCAAGGGTTTTTGTTAGGGGCCATGTCTGGCACTGGTATGTCAGCGTTGGTAGGAAAATGGCGTTAATGAAATTTGGCTTGGTGCTTCATCCACATATAATCACTTTTATTTGTCCTGTTCACCTTTTGAGTCTCGTTGGAATTACTTTTTCTCTTTAAAATCATCAACAACAAAAACAAATAACAGGTTCTTGTGGATGTTTAAACTTGTCGAGCCATCGTTTTGCTCGGAACAATCGTCGCTTTTTGTAGGTCTGTGCCGACATGAACCGCCATTTCCTTTTTTTTTTTTTTTTTTTACAGCGTTTCACCCCAAGCAAGGCGGGAAGCCATTAGGACGCAAGAGATTACAGAAGATCATATAGGAGTGATAGAGGAAAGGATGAAGATAAGGATAGTGGATAGATCATTTGAATAGTTGGAGATTATTGCTCTCAGGGAAACTGGAATAGGGAAGGGAGTTCCACAGGCGATAGGAGCGAGATATGAAGCTATTGGAGTAAAAGAGACGGCTACATTTAGTAGTTTCGACAGTGAAAGGGTGAGAACAGGATGCCAGCCTCGTAGGGCGCTTGAATTCATAAAGTCTGGGAACCAGCGAATGCAGCTCCTCGGAGCAATTACCATGAAAGTATTTGTAAAAAAGACAGAGAGAGGCGACGGCGCGTCTTTAAGAGAGTGACTGTTGACGAGATACCAGATCAGGACCAATTATCACGTACTTGTACTTGTCCCAGACATTGCGGATTGTGTCGTCGGCCACCCGAAGATCTCTGGCAGTGGCCCTCGTAAACGTTCCAGTAATCACATTCTTATATTGTCCGATCTTTGTGGATAATTTTTTGCGTTTTACTACAGTAGACACACACACACACACACACACACACACACACACATATATATATATATATATATATATATATATATATATATGAAGAAATATAGTTTTAAGGTGTGCTATATGGGATAAATTGCTCAATATCAGAGATAGAGCGTGTGTAAATATAAATTGAACATTAAAGTCAACACTCAGAGGCTACAGGATGTTTCATGATAGACGCAATCGCCAGGACTTTAATATATATATATATATATATATATATATATATGTGTGTGTGTGTGTGTGAAGAAATATAGTTTTAAGGTGTGCTATTTTTATGAGATAAAGTGCTCAATGTCAGAGATAGAGCGTATGTAAATATAAATATAAAAGTGAACATTGAAGTCAACACTCAGAGACGACAGACTGTTTCATGCTGGACGCAATCGTCAGGCCGCGATTGCTGAGTGTTGACTTCAATGTTCACTTATATATATATATATATATATATACTAGCAGTAGAGCCTGGCGTTGCCAGGGGATGTAACAGTAAGAGATAGATCAAGTATCGAACATCATAAAGACTGAAAAATAAAATTGACAAAGATTATTTTTTGAGGTTGACGGACACGCATGTCTTAATTAGTTTTTTTTTTTTACGAATTGGTCAAACTCAAACAAAAACATTGTTTTCAATCTTTATGGGTTTATCGATTGAATAGAATTTCATTATAAACAATTGTCTTGTAAATGGAATTTTTAAAGCATTCTGAATGTAAAAATAAAGAAAAAAGTGTGCAAGACAATAAGAAACACTACCTGCCAAAAAAAAGTGAAGTTTTGTTGAAATCGGTTGAAAAATGTCAGAAATCCGATCCCATATATAAACGAACACACACACACACACACACACACACACACAAAGAACCTGTGTTTTATAATAAGTATAACTCGATATGAGTTGTCCCCCTTTCATTCTGGCGACAGAATCGTGTGTTATCGTGTTTTCAAATTGATTTCATGCAAAAACAATTGTGTTTTTCCAATTTTTGGCGCTGTCAGAACCACCGCAATGTAATTTCACGTAGTCCTGTGCAGTTTTGTTGAAATCGGTTGAAAAATGTAGGAAATCCGATCCAATATATAAACGTACAGACACACACACACGCGCAAAATCTGCGTTTTATAATAAGTAAGATATATATATATATATATATATATATATATATATATATATATATATATATAGATAGATAGATAGATAGATAGATTATGGAAATAAAAAAGATAAGACCAATTTTACCCATCATGATAAAAGAAAAGAACATTTATTAAACAAAAACAGCCGACCGGTTTCGCCCTCACTCAACAGAGCTGTAAGTGAGGGAATAAATATCGCAATACAGAATATAAAAAAGCAAATGATGTGCAATATTAAAGGCAGAATAGGCCTTGACGTTATTTCAATCCAGATTATATAAACAGGAATGTTTTATTTTCCAAACACGGTCAGCACATTGTGGCCGTGTTCATAGTTAATGTTATTGAGTGTTGTTTTTTTTTTATTATCACAACTTCGATTATTTTTTATCATTTTTTACATGTGGATAAGGCTATTATACTTGCATTTTCTACCAGTAAGATGCGGATGGAGCTTGGTAGGTTTCCGTGTGTGTTTAAATGAACCCTAATTGAGCTATGGTCATATAGGTGTAACGTGAGTCGTCTAGATAGCCATGTAGTGGCATGACACGTATAAAAGAGGGATTGCTGCACAAATACACACACACACACACACGTGTGTATGTAAGTACGTATGTGTGTGTATGTATGTGTATATGTGTATGTGTATACTGGTTCCATGTAGCTTGGAAAGCATGTGTGTATATGTGTGTGTGTGTATGCGTGTGTATGTACTGATTCCTTGTGGTGGGATGGTGTGTATGTGCGTATGTGTGTGTATGCGCGTATATGTACAAATGTTTACTAATTCCTCGTAGTAAGACAATATATGTATGGAGGGGGAATATACGCACGCATATATACACGCATGCTGACAGAAACACACAAAAATGGAAACAGATCTAAGAACGCACAGGGGTCAGTAAAACATTAAAAGATAAAATGCCGATAAGCAATTCATCATTCCGCTTGGACCAACCTTAATTGTTTTATGACCCTTCGCGCAGAACTCTTCATTGCCAATTCAAGAAAGAAATTCGGATTACTAACACAGAAAATGTCTCATATCGAGAATATTTAACATTGAAAACAAAAAAAAAAATTAATTATTTTTTTAATAATATGTGGAAATCTCCGCTTTTACCTGAAGACGGTCACGAGACCAGAAACCCGTGTAGTAAAATTATGTAAAACAAAGCATAATATTTTTTTCTAAATAAATCCACATTACAACCAAAAACGTTTGCGGCACCTCTCTTCTCTTCTTTTTAATATACATACTTTTCTCTCGTTGGAACCACTACAGCCTCTTTCTTTTTATATATATATATATATATATATATATATATATATATATATATATATATATTGTATTAGCTAGGCTGTCACCTTTCTATGAAAATCAACACTTCACGAACAAGCCTGGCTTTCGCGCTGGTAAGGAGTCTAATTATGGCGTATATGTAATTAAACAACTCTTATTTCTCCAATGGAAAATTGTATGCCTACTATGTAGAGTTCATTGCAGCATGCAACCACATTGCTAAATACATCCTATTCTCATGCATTAGGAATCGGCTTCCAGACTCCGAATACAGCGAATATCTCAATTTGCCTGAACTACAGGGTGGTCCGAAAGTCTTGTCACCCTCTACCAAAAAGTAGCGAATAATAGAACAAGTAAATACAGTAATACAAATCACATGTAATGGATTCAGTTTATTCATTTTTATTGACTCTGTTACACATCGGAAATTTTTGTATGAACGACCATCATTCCCGTCGCACAAAATGATGCGTCGCCATGTCCTGTGTCCTGCAGTTTGTTGATTGTTTCAAAGGCTTTCTGAACGGCGTCCTTCAACTGATGGGTATTCTGGTATCGTGCATTTGAAACTCTCTCCTCGATAATGCTCCCACAGAGCGTTGAAATAGAAGATTATATTATGCAGGAGTAACAAGACTTTTGGACCACTTTGTATATCTGTCGGCAAAGTCGTATATATCGAGCGAAAACCCTAATATCGGAACATTACCAATATTATCTATGGGAGGGAAGAAGAGCCACAATCTACACTCTATCTGACATTATTATGCAAATTTATAGTTACCTACAAAATAACCTTTTTGTCTCTTACCAGGACCGGTATTCAATTTTTTTAAAAACCATTTCCCCACCTTGGAAGGCGATAATGCCACTAAGACGTAATGAGCTGTTGAGAGCGAAAGAGAATGAGAAGACGTTAGTAAGGAGAAAGGACAGTAAAATAAAACAGCTTTCAGGAAGACCGAAGATGGAGATTGACGCTGCGTTAATGTGAAATGATTTATTAGGTTGGTGCAAAAATAATGACGTAAGAATGTCGTTTTTTGACGTTAAAAAAATACGTCAAAAAACGACATTATTACGTCATTATTTTTGCACCAACCTAATAGAAGTGTGGCCGTTCGACCTGACTTTCATTACACGATTTAAGAACAAATCAAATCAAACGGCCAGGGACACCATAGTCCTTCCGCTTCTAACGAAGGCCAGCATATCAAACTCTGTTAAACGCCTTCAAGATAGCTGAAACGACATCCCGTGCCACACTATTCACATCTGAAGCCAGATAGGCACATTCAGTAATAACTGTCAACACTTCGGTGGTTGACCTAGGAGTGACAAGACTTTTGATAACTGAAATAGAAGACGTGATCATATTTAAACGGAACGCTGATCTTAAAATTTCAGTTATCTGTTTGGATTGGTATTGCTTTTATGTCCATCGTCTTTTTCATGTTGAATTATATATGGTCTATGTTAATCATGTTTTATGAATATGTCCTGAAGATGGTCTAAGACCGAAACGTCCAACGTTGACATTAAACATTAAAACAGCATAATCGCATATTAGGATTTTTGTTTGTTTTTTCAGTATATTTTTCTTCATACTGTCGGATCTATATCCATATATTTGCTTACATATATATATATATATATATATATATATATATATATATATAGTGCATTTAGGCAGCAGTCCTTCATTTATGCATGTTTCATTAAAAAAGACAAACAAGGTATTACGATTAAGATTTTTATTTAATTTTTCTTGTGTTCGAACAAGTGTTTTCTTTTTGGGACACAGAATGTGTAGAAACTGTTCAAATGTTCTAGAATTCCGTGTGCTTTCGGCTATATTTTTTAGCCATTATCAAGGATGATTTTATTTTTTCAGTTTAAATGAGTGTATGCCTCTGCTGGTCGCATAAACGTGAAACCCAGTGTCACAAACTCACATCCATACAAATTGTTAGCTCTATCAATGGTATTGAGCGCTTTCCAATAAGCACTGCATATAAAAAAATAAATATATATATATATATATATATATATATATATATATATATATATATATATATATATATATAAGGTGGGTTGTGAAAATGTTAAGAACCTGATTTTAGATTGAAGTTTATTTCTTCCACGAACAAGAGCTTACTGGGTATTTGATAAATAAACCTTGAATTAATATTTGCGCAGAATTTTCAAAGTGAATCGATATCATTTGCCAGCGGGCCTGTTAGGAATAATAAAATGCTTTCTTACCGACGAGACGTGTCTTCCCTCTGTCTTTTCTACAAATATTTTCATGGCAACTGCTGTCTTTGAGCTGTTTTCCCTGGTGACCCGAATATTCCCAGTCTTCTCTTTCCCTTTCAATCCACGTAACCCCCTACTTACTAGTAGCGTTACCGCCTTGTAGTGGATGAAACGATTAAAACAATAGAATAATGGTAAGGTTATTCGACACTATCCGATCAAATTCATAAAATCTCTTAAAACAGTTCGCCATATAAATAAGTTTCTGAAATCCACTAACAGTTATTGATCTTTCTAGTACTGATGTTAGTTTCCTTCCTTGTATTTCGTTTAAGGTAAGGTGGAAAGCTAGCATCTCAATTAAATAATATTTTTTCTTCTATTTACATGCACTATCCATTTTCATTGTTGTCACACTTGGAAGTCTTCGGGTGACGTGTTTTTTTCCCGGAGACCCCGTATAAAACCCGTATGAATCTGATGAAAAATAGTCATCTTAAAGACTAAAAGGATTCATTCTCTTGAACCTATCTTTAATCATTGATCTGAGAAGATGGTGGTATATAATTGATGGCTTAAACATTTCTGAGCAATATCTGTCTATATTTCTGAGATGAGGTATTATGTACACTATTTACATTATTCAGACTATTGTCCTCATCTTTGTTGCCATATTTATCTGATCCTTCAGTATCTGTCTATATTTTTGAGATGAGGTATTATGTACACTATTTACAATATTCGGACTATTTTCCTCATCTTTGTTGCCATATTTATCTGATCCTTCAGTATCTGTCTATATTTCTGAGATGAGGTATTATGTACACTATTTATATTATTCAGACTATTGTCCTCATAGTCTGTCTATATTTCTGAGATGAGGTATTATGTACAGTATTTACATTAGTCGGACTATTGTCCTCATCTTTGTCGCCATATTTGTCACAACGTTTCGACCGTTGTACGCTCCGGCCTTCTTCAGGTGGTTGGAATTTCGAACTGAACCCTTTATTTCGATCGCTGGGGTAGACTGTTCTAGTTCCACGTGCCATGTTTGATGGATGTCAGTTATCAGTTATCTCCTGCTATAAATACAATATGGGAACCAGTAATAAGGAGTGCCAGAGAAAAGCAATGATAACAAAGTTGCAATATGAACTCTGGTAAAGACATGCAATGATAACAGCAAAAAATTGCAATATGAGCACTGGTAAAAATGATGCTGAAAACATTAGGTTTATAATACTCAGAAGTTCATACCCAGATGTCCTCAAGGACACATGGCACAGTGGATAAAGGCGTTGGTTAGATCCACAGTGACAGACCCAGAAGAAGGTGAGTTCAATTCCTGGTTAAGGCAGTGGAGAACTGAACCCTTTATTTCGCTCACTGGGGTAGACTGTTCTAGTGCCATGTTTAATGGATGTCAATTATCAGTTATCTCCTGTGAATTTCCCTCTGAAAGTTCTCCACTGCCTTAACCAGGTATTGAACTCACACTCTTTGGGTGCTGTCATCTGTGTATGAATTTCTGGGTTGCTGAAGACATTAGGTTTATAATACCCAGAAATTCTTACACAGATGTACTCGAGATGGATAAAGGCGTTGGTTAGGTCCAGTGACAGCACCCAAAGATTGTGAGTTCAATATAATAATTCAATAGTGGAGAACTTTTAACTGAGATCTATTAAACATGGCACGTGGAACTAGAATAGTCTACCCCAGTTCGACATTCTAAACACATGAAGAATGTCGGAGCGTACAACGGCCGAAACGTTGTAATAAATATGGCGACAAAGATGAATAATGTAAATAATTTCTGAGCAAGTTGGACGACATGCATGGCAGCCATAGGAAGGTCTTGATATGATGACGTTATTTATGATTTATATTCTTAGGCTAATTTCTTGGTTTTACAGCATCTTGCGGTGTTGGCCAAAATATCCTTGCGCAGCCTGTCCTATGCTCAGTTTCCTAATCCTCTTCACTCAGTCTTTTATAACTGATCTATACACCGAGATATTTTAAATGTTAACATGTTGCGGCTGTTGGAATTTTTCAGCTGACGTGGTGTTTGTTATTTGTTAAAGATATTTGGGATTTTGTCGTTCCCGTCTGAATGATCTATATACTTTAATCTTTTTTAATTATACTGCAACACAAATATTCTTAATATTTAAATAAAGATCAACCAGAGGTTTTCGGCTCAGGATGCCAGAAATCTATTCTTTTTTTTTCTTCGAAAGCTGATCTTATTTTTAGCTTTCTTACAATTCTATGTCGAGCGCATTGCGTAGGAATTGTCAATAGGAACTCCGGCTGGACATTTAAGTATATTTAGATGATTGTAAGACTTCGCTAAAAAAAATAGGTCAGCTTGTCATTTTGCCCTGGTAGATCATGTTATTCCGAGTAGAGATGTTATGTAGCATAAAAAAATAACAGTAGGTAAAGAAATCATACATTTTTGTTGCTGAAAGCAAAACGGAAAACATTTATTTCGTTACGAAGCAGATAACTGTATGATTGTGTTACTTTCTTCTTTTCTCTCTTTCTCTTTCTTTTGTCTTTCTCTTTCTTTCTGTCTTTCTTTCTTTCCTCCTCTTTTTCTTTCTTTCTTTCTTTCTTTCTTTCTTTCTTTCTTTCTTTCTTTCTTTCTTTCTCCTGTATTCTCTCTCTATATTTCTCTCTCCTTCGTTTTATTTCTCTTTTTCTTTCTGATGTTTAATTTTCCTTCTTTCCTATTTCTGCCGTTTTTTCTTCTTTTTTATCTTTTTCTTTCTTGCTTGCTTTATTTGCTCATTTCCTGTCTTTATCTTTCTTTCTTTCTTTCTTTCTTTTTCTTTCTTTCTTTCTTTCTTTGTTTTGTGTTACCCTTTTCTTCACCTGTCTTTCCGTGTTTTTCTTTTCCCCTCTCTTTCTTTCATTCTTTCTTTCTTTCGTATTTCTCATTCTTTCTTTCTTTCTTTCTTTCTTTCTTTCTTTCTTTCTTAGTCTTTTTAATCTATATCTTTCTTTCTTTCTTTCTTCGTTTTCCCTCTTTGTCTTTCTTTCTTTCCTTTTTCTTCTTTTTCTTTTTCTCTTTGTTTTTTGTTTCTTTCTTTCTTTCTTTGTTTCTTTGTTTCTTTCTTTCTTTCACTCCTATTCTCTCTTTCTTTTCCCTCTTTCTCTTTCTTTCTTTCTTTCTTTCTTTCACTCCTATTCTCTCTTTCTTTTCCCTCTTTCTCTTTCTTTCTTTCTTTCTTTCTTTCTTTCTTTCTTTCTTTCTTTCTTTCTTATTCTTTCTCTCTTTTCTTTCTTTCCCCCGCTTCTTTGTTTGTTTGTTTCTTTCTTTCTTTCTTCTTTTTTACCCCTCTTTCTCTTTCTTAATAATCAAGCCCCTGAAATGTCAACTGAACAAATATATTAGGTTTATGCAAAAGTGTTCAGCATAATTTTGTCAAAATCTTAATATGTATTGCTTCATTGCTTCATTATTCAATCATACGAATTTCACTGGCTTTCTATGGATTAACAACCATTTTCAGATGAAATGGCTATTCGTAATATTACGACTGTTCGTGAGCGTCTAGGACATTTTGGACAAAATATTTCTCATGTATAAATTCATGTCATCATTATTCAGTACTTAGCCATGGATTTTTACCCACTTTAGTCATCAAAATAGTTTCTCTGGCTCTCTATGAATTTACACTCATTTTCTGGTGAAATCTGTATTCACCATACACTGGTAAAAAAGTGTCCAGCATATTATTGCCAACACCATTTATACATACAATTTCTAGGAAGAGTCATGCCAGTACTCCGCTGAGCGGTGAGCCCATCGTTAGGCCACATTTCTGTCTATACAAAATTCCCCTATAAAGTGAAGTAGCATTGTTTCGTAACGAAACGATATATTTTTTTTTTTATCATTTTGTCCGTTTATAGCAAGAGGTTGATTTTTTGCCTTTTATAAATGTCTTTGTAAAAATTTTAGGAATTTAGTGGCGGGTATATTTGTATATACAGATTTTTATATCTAAGCTAGCCATGGTTTTGTTTATCATATCCAGTTTGCATTTCATTATCAAAATTTAATTGAATCTACAGACATTATTTTATTGTTTTGTCAACGCCTGTTTTCAAAGTGATGTCCGTTCTAGTTCCGGCACTCCTGACAACACGAAGCAATGGAATCGCGAGAATGAGGCTTGTACCATGCAAAGAAAATCTTGTTCATAAAATCACAACAGTTAACAATGTTCAGTTTAACTCCTTCATCTACTTTGAATGGTCCAATAAAGGCTTGGCCGACAATTCCAGCCTATATCATACTTGTTGCCTTATTCTAGCCAATAACACATCCAAACTGGCTAAAATCCATCATTCTTTCTTTGTTTCTTTCTTCGTCTGTTTAATCTATTTCTTTCTTTCTTTCTTTCTTTCTTTCTATTCCCTCTTTCTCTTTTTTTGCTTCCTTTGCTTCCTTTTTCTTCCCTTTCTTTCTCTCTTTGTTTGATTCGTCCATCAGGTCCGTCGAATGTCACTTGAGATTCATCCATGAAAATTACTTTAGAAAAGTCAATTTTCATGTATTCCTTGGCCCAATATGGACGATTTAAAATATTTGCTTTAGTGAAATGAGGTTACCTAAGAAATGTTTTTTTACAGATCCCAATTCACAAAGTATTCTACACCAGTTTTATTCTGTTGGCGAGATCGACGGCGGAAGATAAGAATTTTGCTATGGCTTTTGCGAGGAGCGCTGTTTATCTCTGATACTATAATGGAAATAAAGGTGCTGTAAACTTAGATGTGCGGGTGGTGTAATTAATAACGGCTCGAAATTAAAAATCAGACAGACGAGTTCCAATTCCAGCCAGGTTCGTTATATTCACTTATGTACAAATAACTCCAGGAAAGATATGAATGCACATCTTGTTCCCCCAGCTATGGAGTAATTAGTAAAACGTGTATCAATAAATCGTTATTATCTCAAAAACGTTCCTACAATCTAAATATTTATTTGAATTTAAATAACATACGAAAGGTTGATAAGCCGAAATAGTCACGATACTATGGAGCGCTTTAGAGTGCCTGGTTTGAATGTCTTAGGTAGACCGTAAAGTTGGGATATGATATACTATCAGTCTCACTGCTAATTTCTCTTCGTTGGTAATTAATATTGTTGTAGCATACCTACGGACAATAATGGGTATGTCCCCATTCACAATAATACATTAGTAAATATCGTAAGTTGGTCCGCTGGTCAAATCTCTGCCTCCAGACGATACTATGTTGAAGGGCAGAGTCTCGTCTCGGGAAACAACTACCCTACCCCGTTTTATACGGGCTTTACGGGGAAATTCTGGTCGATCCTACGGGCTCGGATACTTCATCTTAAATTCGGCCCTGTACCACATCTGACCGCTTGGTAGATATCCTGCAGTTGGTGATTCGTCTCCAGCTGTGCTGGTCAAACTCTCTGCCTCCGGGCAGAGAGGATCCCCAGACGAAGCTATGTCGAATGTCAGATTGTCGTCTCGGGAAACAGCTACCCGACTCCGTCTTATACAGGGTTAAAGGGGAAATTTTGACTGAGCCTACGGGCTCGGATACCTCACATTAAATTCGGACCTGTGCCACATCTGACTGAGTGGGGCGGACGGTAGATATCCTGCAGTTGGTGATTCGTCTCCAACTGTGTCGCGCCAGACACTTCAAACTTCACTCGGAATAAATTCTAATTTTGGACGGTCCATTCGACACGATGTTTCGTTTGTGTGTGTGTGCGTGTGTGTGTGTGTGTGTGTGTGTTTGCGCACGCGCACGTTTTGAGTATGTGCTTGCGCGCGCGCGTTTGTAGGATGTGTTTGCGCGCGCGCGTTTGTGAGTATGTGTTTGCGCGTGCGCGTCTGTGTGCATGGTTACGCTTTTGTTTTCCAATCATTTTATTGATCTAATCTCCTCGGTCGAAAGCAATAAATAAATAAATGGAATCATTGCATGTCATGAATTTTCTATGCCGCTGGTGTCAAGCTCAGAGACGAACTGATTTTTGCCTTCTTCTTCTTCTTCTTCTTCTTCTTATTATTATTATTCTTATTATTATTATTATCTCGATTGCTATTTTTATTTTTATTTTGTCACAGTGTTCCAGGTCAATACACATTTTGCCCAATAAAGCAAAAAGCGTAAAATCCTAAACGAAAAACAATATATTCCGAGGGGACACAAACTAGATTAACAAACTTCTGGAGTTTGTCTTTCATCATCTTAACCATTTCAGACATGAAAGTTTCGATGATAATTATAATACTAATATTAACCGTTTCCTTATAAAGAAACATTCGGCTTTCATTGACCGAGCAGCCAGTGCCACTGTCGGTTGAAATTTAAAAACCTTTCTCAAAACAATTTTTCAGGAAAATACGTTTCTCAAGTCCAGTAGCTGTTATCGCTCTTTCTAGTATCGATGGGGGTTTCCTTCCTAACCTTTTGTTTGAAGTAGTGAGGAGTGTCAACATCTTGATTATGTCATTATTTTCTCTTCAAGTCACATGTGCCATCCATTTTAGCTGCTGATGTTGTTGAAAGTCTTCTAGTGTTATGATTTCTGTTATCTGGTACAATTATTTGTGAATCTGTAGCGCTAGTCTGTAGAGAAGAAGAACAGTGTTCACCAAGATCCAAAGTCTTCTCTCGCAACCATTGATCTTGGAAAGCTGTTGTATGGAACTGACAGTTTAGATATTTCTGAACGGGTTTGGCGCCATATAAGACATCCATATGAAAGTCTCGGTCAGACGAGATTGTTTAAAAACATGACTCGAGTTTTCAAGGTTAGTGTTGTGGTTTTGAAGCAATTGGTGGTTTGGAGCGAAACTAAATGGAAATTAAACATTATTCATTCGAATTCCCATTTTAATTCACTCTGCCTTATTTTATTCTCATGTAGCAGTTTTTTTAATACATTTTTTAATGAATCATTCTGTTATTATTATTATTATTATTTTCTTGGATTTCTGTTTTATACTCATTTCCTTCGGGGTCCCAACCAGAGACCTAAGGTCAGAAATGGCATCATGACATCTTCCACTGAGCATTTTTGCAAAATGTCTGGACGATTAGCTTTAAGGCTTTATGTGTGTGTGATGTAAAGTCCCGTAAAATTGTTAGAGATCCTACCTCTGTAACCGGGTCTGGGTGATCTTTATACCAGTTTCTTGCATTTTTCTCCCGTAAAAAATTTTCCAGTGCAGATATTGGGCCTCCATCTCATGCCAAGTTTTCTATTCGGCTGGTGTTAACACCGTGCAACCTGATACAAGATGGTCAATCATTTCTGGATATTTATCACAGAATCTGCATTTCGGGTGAACACAATTTTTCAGAATATGTACTTGTCATATATCTAGTTAGCAAACATTGGTCCTGTGCAGGAAGAATAAAATGATCAGTTTCAGCTTTTAACGCTACACGACGTAACCTCCGATATGTACGGGGTTTGTCTCCATCAGCTTGTCTGGTGCAGGCAGACGTTTATCTTGACATTATTTCTGCATTTGGGACATTGCATTTGTTTTTACTTTCTTTTTTTAGGTTCTTTGCCGCTGCAGTAGTCGTATTATGTTTTACCCACTTGAAATTCACTTTTGAATTTGTTGGCTTCCTTTATTATTATTATTATTATTATTATTATTATTATTATTATTATTTCCTTTGATCTCTGTCGTATACGCGTTTCCTTCCGGGTCCCACCCAGCCAGACACCTGAGGTCAGAAATGGCTTCATGACATTTTCTGTTTTTGTGAATTCAACTCTGTATTTAACTCCAGACGCACACGCCTGTAGTATATTTTTTTGTTACTTTCTTTTTCGTTTGGGAATGCTGTATTCCATTTCCTTCGCCGATTCCTAGGTATTTATAGGATTTTTCTTAAATCTTAAAGCAAGGATGTCATGGGTTTATCAAGACTTTTAAATATGAGGAATTTATGAATGTTAATCAGGTGATTGAAAGGTCAGTCAAAACATGTGGAGGACACAAAGTGGCATAATTCAAAGTCTGGCAAAAAGGAAGCAAGTAATATTCAAGAATTTATTTTGTTTGTAATTAGGTCTTTTCTGCTGACCATAGACTTTTTATTTATTTTATCTATCTGAAAATATTTACATATATACAGGGTGCGGCAAAATGATGGATGACAGAACGTGGTCCGGGGGAGGTTGGAAGGAATTTTTGAGAGCTTCTATCTGTCCTGAAAGGAAAAATGAACAGCCAGTCTCATTACTCTGAGCAATAATGTGTTGTTTTTGCAAAATACAGATTTAAGGTAATTATTACAGGTGATCAAAATCCCTCCTCCAAATGAATGTTAATTGTCTTTTTTTCAGGTGTAAGCTATGCATACATTCTTTTCAAATCAATCAGATAGAACAGAAGCTATGAGTCGTGTCATAGATCAATTATTATTTTATTTTATTTTATCTTTGATTTCTGTTGTAAAAATTTGACATATATAGATATTATTAAAGATTATTGGTCCTAAAAAAAATGATTTATTCTGTAACGGTGACAGTATGGACTTTTGAAAGAAAGAAGGGAATTCTGAAAATCTAGTTTCAAAAAACTATTTATATTCTATTATTAAATATTCAAGACATCTATCCAATTAATTTAGGCAGCGAGCATTCGAAAATCTATCGTATTAAAATCTATCTTTTTTTTATCGTCTGAGAAGAAGAACAGACAGAAATAGACAGATGTGAACAGGCTGAGAGAGATATTAACAGGGGGAGATAGATAGATAGATAGATAGAAAGATAGATAGATAGAAAGAAATAAAATCTTAGAAAGCTATAGATAGGAAAAGGCTCGATAGATAGATAGATAGATAGATAGATAGATAGATAGATTGAACAGACTAAGATTAGATCTGAGAGAGATTTTAATCCTATCGTAATCTATCTATCTATCTATCTATCTATCTATCTATCTATCTATCTATCGATTTATCAATCTCAGCCTTTTCCTATTTATCTATCTAGCTAGCTAAGTAGCTCAGCTTGTTCATTATCTATCTATCTATCTATCTATCTATCTATCTATCTATCTATCTATCTATCTCATCCTGTTAATATCTCTCTTAGCCTGTTCATATCTATCTATTTCTGGTCACGCTTCCCTCCTCTGTTTTATTAATGAAATACCTTCGATTAAAAGACGGATACATCACACATCATAAATTTTACATGGTGTCTTTTCGGAAGTTGCTGTCAAGGTCTCAGGCTCCTTTTTGCCAGTCCTAAACTTTGTATATTAAAGTCTATTCGCTTTTCTTCTTTTTTTTTTCCTTTTTTTTCCACAGACCTTTAATGCAAAGCTTTTTTTCATACACACATCAAAACATTATCCATGATTCCAAGATATTATTAAGTTTATTACTGCTGTTGTTGGATCTACTAACCGAGCAAATTTCTGCTGGAGATAAAACCAAAGTACCAGCTATCCAGAATCAGTCGACTGGGGTGGCACATTTTCCACTATCACTTTTCGTACAGTCGACGGGCAGGTCCCAAAGTGCCTTCTGTTAATGTTCAGTCTTGATATTAACCCAAATGTTCTTCGCTTTGAGTGTTGTGTACTTATGATACCCAGGACACCAATAACAATAAGGTTCACCTTCTTCATTGACAAGTATTTGTACACTAGCCATTTTAAACTAGTTTCCCTGTTCTTCTTCTTCTTTGACAAGTCTTCTCTTTTCTCCGGGACATGCAAAATCTATGATGATGCATGTTCTATGTCCTAGCACAATGTCTAGTTTCTGTGTAATACGTCATTCTCACGCTGAATCGTGACCCCCTCCCAATTATTATTATTATTATTATTATTATTATTATTATTATTATTATTATTATTATTATTTCCTTTAGTTTCTGGTGTGTACTCATTTCATTCCGGGTCCCGACCAGAGGTTAGAAATGTCATCATGATATTTTCCACTGAGCAGTTTTGAAAAAAAAAACACTCATATATTTTACATACATAAAGCCCTTCGTAAGGTGTGAGGTAAACTTGTGAGTAAAATCTTTTTGTATTTCTTTAAGGCAGAGATTCCTTCAATGAATCTATTGGAATCATTTCCAATCAATCCGAGAGTTCAAACTACAACTGGAATTGTTAATGTCCTCATGCGCCACATTTTTGAGATTTCGATTTCAAGGTCCTTGTATTTTGATAGTTTTTTGAATATCTTCAAAGATACATTGCAGTCTGCAGGGACTGCCATGTCAATAAAGAGGCTCATTTTGTCTTTGCAGTCTCTAATAACGATGTCAGGACAATTAGCTTTGATTGTTCTCTGTGTGTATTGCGAATTCCCATAAAATTGTAACAGTTTCTATCTGCGTAACCGTGTTCATACCAATTTCTTGAAGTTTCCTTTCCATAATTATTGCAGATTTTCAGAGCAGATATTAGCACACTCTGTCGTGCCGTTATTATTATTATTATTAAATAATCTGTGAAGAGGCACATGATAATTTAAATATGCTCTGTTGACTACTGTGAAAAAGAAAAAAATTCTGGTAAATGTGTACATGTAAATGGGCGTTGTAGTGTATTCTCAGGATGAGAAATCGAAGAGCTGAGTTCGAATTCCAATCGAGTCCGCTATATTCACTTACGCGCAAATACTCCTGGGAAAGGTATAAATCCATCTCCCTCCCTCATCTATCGATTGGATAGGAAGACAGACTGAGTTCTGTAGCCTTGGTTGGCAACAAGGCTACAGCAAAAAGAAACGACAACCTTCACGGGAAAATCTTATTATTATTATAGGATCCTAGCCAGTAACCTAAAGCCAGAAATGACATTTTCCACTGAAAATTGTTGTAAAATAAAGTAAAATAAAATGAAACACTCATTTATATCGATAAAATCCTTTGTAATGTGTGAGCCCTACATGTGAGAACAAGCAGATCGAACGACGCTTTCCCCTGCTTCATGGTTCGAATCCAGCCGGAGAGCGCATCTTTTCTTTAATAACACTCCTTGGATATTTAGACCAGTAGACGAAAATAAATAAATATAATATTTAATAAATAAACGGAGCGGCTACTAAAGTATGAGTATCCACTAAAAAATAACGTTTAAGTAATATATAACGCAAAATATATATATATATATATTAATATATAATATATAATATATATATATATATATATATATATATATATATATATATATATATATATATATATATTGTTATTATTATCAGGGAAGATGTAATATATATTGTTATTATTATCAGGGAAGATGTAATAAATCCTCGTGAATCTATGCTATGGGAGCCCCACTCTACTATATCTCAATTTAAAAATAAGGAGGAGGGGAAATTAAACATCGGAAAAAGAAAGAGAAATAAAACGAAGGAGAGAGAAATAGAAAGAAAGAAAGAAAGAATGGTAATGAAAGAAAGAATGCGAGTGAAAGAAAGAATGCGAGTGAAAGAAAGAAATAAAGAATTGTAGTGAATGAAAGAAAGAAAGAAAGAAAGAAAGAATGATAATAAAAGAAAAAATGAAAGAAAGAATGGTAATGAAAGAAATAAAAAAAGAAAATGGAATGAAGGAAAGATCGCAGAAGAAAGAACCAAGAAAATATTTCTTGAAGGCAATATAAAATAAGATAAAAAGAAGAAAAAAGGAGATAGAAATAGGAAAAAGGGAAAATTAAACATCAGAAAGAAAAAGAGAAATAAAACGAAGGAGAGAGAAATAGAGAGAGAGAAAATACAGGGTGTAGAAATAAATAAATAAATAAATAAATAAATAAAGAAAGAAAGAAAAAGAAAAAGCGATACAAAACCGAAAAACAAAGAAGGAAGCAGAGAGTAAAAGAGAGATAGGGACAGAAAGTGAAAGGGAGGAGGAGGAGGAGGAGAAGAAGAAGGAGGAGGAGGAGGAGGAGAAGAAGAAGAAGAAGAAGAAGAAGAAGAAGAAGAAGAAGAAACCACTGAAAAGTTCATTTGGAAAGAACTTGTCGATGAGGAAAAAATGTGAGTGGGAAAGAACGCGATGAAGAAATTTCAGCAAAGACTGCAGTCCATATTTTCAGACCATTTGCTGCGCATCGGTCGAAAACACAAAGTTGTCAGCCTTCATATCATTAGAGGTTTTAAAAAGGAGCAGCAGGTGCAACGTTGCACAGGCAAAGATCCGACTAGAGAAGATGCCTTAGTAAAACAACTGCAGAACCAATTTTGATTATATGAGCATATTCTAACAATAATAATAATAATATCAATTTTCACAAAAGCGCAATATATATATATATTAAAGACATTTTTATGTTTAACGTTCTTTTCTTTTTTTTTTATAGATACAAGTATTTAAGTAAATGCTCTGTTTATAATAAACAGTATTAAATAACATTTACCGGCCTGAATGTCGTTCTTTGACAGGATTCGAACCTGCATCCTATACGGAACCGTCATTTACGCTGACGTGCATTCAGGCCGGTAAATATTATTTAATACTGTTTATTATAAACAGAGCATTTACTTACTTAAATACTTGTATTTATAAAAAAAAGAACGTTAAACATAAAAATGTCTTTAATAAATAAATTGTCGGACTTTGTCCATTTCTTAATATATATATATATATATATATATATATATATATATATATGTGTGTGTGTGTGTGTGTGTGTACTGGTTCCATGTAGCTTGGGAAATATGTGTGTATATGTGTGTGTGTACTGACTACTTGTGGTAGGATAGTGTGTGTGTGTGTATAGGTACAAATAAGTTTACGAATTCCTCGTAGTAAGGGAAATATACGCACGCATATATACACGCATGCTGACAGGAACACGCCAAAATAGAAACAGATCCAAGAGCACATAGAGGTCACTAAAACATTAAAAGATTAAATGCCGATAACTACTCGCTGGACAAACCTTAATTGTTTTATGACCCTTCACGCAGAACTCTTCATTGACAATTCTAGAAAGAAAATTCGGATTGCCAACACACAAACAGAATGTCTCATATCGATAATATTCCACATTGAACATGAAGAAAAATTAATTATTTTTTAATAATATGTAAAAATCTCCACTTTCACCTGAAGACGGTTGCGAGACCAGACCAGAAACACGTGTCGTGAAATTATGTAAAAACAAAGTATAATATTTTTCTCAATAAATCCACATTACAACCAAAAACGTTTGCGGCACCCTCTTCTTTTTAATATACATACTTTTCTCTCGTTGGAACCACTACAACATATTTCTTTTATATATATATATATATATATATATATATATATATATATATATATATGTGCGATGAATACATTGTCGTCTAAATTACGCAAAAATGAAAAATAACACTGACATCTCGTTTTTTCTCATTTTTCCAAAATTACACAAAAGTATCGTGAAATACGAAAGAGTAAATTTATTTAATGAAATCGCCATAATCCTTGCCTTCAGTTCATCTTTAATGTATTACAAGGAATTTTGTTGGTCTCTCGCTCAAATACGCCCCACAAATAATAATCAAACGGGTTGCAGTCTGGGGAGTTAGGTGGTCTGATGTAAGGGGTGATCTGGTTGCAGAAATTGACTGACAGTCATGACTGTGTTCTCCTTCTTGTGTGGCATGGTGCAGAGTCCTGTTGCCGGACATAGGGTCTTCCAGCAGCGACCTTCTCAACCCCGGACATAACTATCTACTCAAGGCACATGATGTAGGCCTCCGTGTTTACTGTGAGGCCCCGTGGGAAGATGAATGGAAACATAACGTCGCAATCACTAGTGATCACTCCTCCAAACACCATGAATTGACTGGATATATCATCCAACTCTTCCCGAATCCTTTGCACTGTGCTCAGATTGACACCCAAACACACTGAAATGTTTGTATTGGAGCTTCCAGTGCGAATGCCAAGCAGTACAGCATGCTGTTTCTAAAATGAATTGCGTCATGGTGCTCTTTTTCTCACAAGCTGTGCTCATATACTGTGCAGTCGGTAAAATCAAGAAAAGAAATAACGCGCATGCGCAAAATTAAAATATAAAATTGAAACAATTTACCCATCGCATCCTATATATATATATATATATATATATATATATATATATATATATATAAACACAGAAGGAAAAGTTATCTTCCCTGACGCGTTTCGTCCACTAACGGACTTTATCTAGGCAAATTTATCAAGGCAAGTTTTTCTTTATTAATATTGTCCTTTTACAGATATATTGTATTTGTATCTTAAATTTTTTGCACACACACACACACACACAGATATATATTGCTTAGTATGTTCATATCTATCAAAGTAACTGGTATCTTCATTTGTTCAAAACTATTTTAGTATGCTCATATCTATCTATCTATCTATCTATCTATCTATCTATCTATGTATGTATCTATCTGTGGCTTTATTGGAAAGGCGCTAGTAAATTGAAAAACACTAAATTCCTATAGACTGAAAATATACCGATGACCAGACGAGGGAAAATTAAAGAAAGGATATTTGTTTTTTTAGAAGGTAATTACATGTTTCGTCCGCCGGAGAGATAAAAAAAAGAGACCATTTATTTTCGATTAAGAACTGAGATTAAGTGATGAGCTATTCTAGAGGTCCCAGAACCTCCCGGAGAGAATTAGATAATATTTTTACGACCATTGAGCAACGGAGAGGAAGACGGGCCCATGACCGCGAGTTCGGTCGATTGATAAGGATTAACTTTTAAAAGCAGACCGGTACCATATGTGGAGACTGACAATCAAAGTTTTCTTCTGCCGAAACGCAATAAAATTTTCCAAATTAAAGGATTGTGCCCTTCTTACCACTTGTTGACGAAAGGGTTGACGAAGAGATAAAATGATAAATTCTAGATGCATAAACGACCACACATAAAAGCATGATGAGAAAGAATTTTGAGCGATATTTAAAATTTGGCCATTGGGCTAGACCACGCCTAGCCCTTGGGGGACGGGTTTGGCCAGGTGACCAAGAGAAGAGGGTCCAGGTGGAATTTCAGGGAAGGTAGAAGATTTTCCACGCCCCATGATAGACCATTCATATTTGTTTCTCCTTACACTCAGTTTTCCTGTGTGTATATATATATGTAATATTTGGTTGGATTGATGTGAGTTTGTGACCCTAGGTTTCACGCTTTTGCGATCGTCAGACAAACCCAGGGTCACAAACTCACATCAATCCAACCAAATATGTTAGCTCTATCTCTGATATTGAGCGCTTTCTAATAAGTACCGCGCATATTATATATAAATAATTATATATATATATATATATATATATTTATTTATATTTATATACACATTTTTTCACATATATATATATGTAATATATTTTCCCTGCATGGGACACGTGTATATATGTATATATAGAGATTTGTGTATGTCTTAGTGGTATAAAAGTATCTCCGAGAATCAAACATGTTTGTCTTCCTCTTAATTTCAGCCATTCCGTTCTGTTCATGAACTACGTTGTTATTATATCATATATATATATAATAATGCACATAATGGGGGAAATGCAGAGGGAAGAATAAATATTTCTAGCATAGCTTTCTGTTGTAATAACGATAAAACTTATGCAAATTTTTGCAAATTTCGATCAATTATTTTCCAATCATTCCAACTGATTCAAACTTGTCTGAGACGTATACAAGGTTATTTTCGTAGGCTAGGGAATATTTTCCCCTCAAATTTTAACCCCCACCCCCGCAACAGTCTATGAAGTGTATCTATGTGAGTGACATTCGTAGAGTGAAAGTATCATCTGTAAAGAAAGCGGTACAAAACATTCATTTACAAGTAAATATTTTATTTAAAATTTATTATAGTTTAAGACAGGGGTTCTTAACAGGGGTGAAAATCACCCCCGGTGGGTGGTGAATTTGGGATTTTCAGAGGGGAATTGTGACCACAGTAAGTTTAAGAGGAGGAGAGCAATCATAGAATTTGGCCTATCTGGCCTGTCACCTTCAAAAGGAGGTGGGGAATGGCATTCTGACAAATGGCGAAACGGGCGCATGGGGCAAGCAAGGCTGAGGACCCCTGGTTTAAAGTGTTGTTTTTGTTTTTGTACAGTATATATATATATATATATATATATATATATATATATATATATATATATATATATATATACTCGTGAAGATGTTGCTATTTGCTTAACTTAGTCGGACGAAAATTCAAAGCATGAAGAGTCCAATCATGAAGACACTACACAATACTAATGACGCGTTAGCGATGAGGTACCTCTACTTCATTTTAACCTTCGATTTAAGATGATAGATAGATAGATAGATAGATAGATATAAACATGCTGTAGATAGATAGATAGATAGATAGATAGATAGATAGATAGATAGATAGATAATGAACAGGCTATAGATAGATAGAAAGACAGATACAGAGTGAAATAGATAGATAGATAGATAGATAGATAGATAGATAGATAGATAGATAATGAACAGGCTGACATAGATAGATAGATAGATAATGAACAGGCTGACATAGATAGATAGATAGATAGATAGATAGATAGATAGATAGATAGATAATGAACAGACTGACATAGATAGATAGATAGATAGATAGATAGATAGATAGATAGATAGATATGTATGGATAAGGGAAGAGAAAGAGGGAGGCTTCAAGGAAGAAAGAGTCAAACAGATATTCTGATGTTTTATATTCCGTTCATGACGATATTTATGTATTCTATTCTCCAACATTGATTCTTCTCTCTCTTTTTTTCTTTCATTCTTTCTTTCGTCTAGTTTCTTTCATTCATTATTTTATCTTTCTTTTTTCTTTCTTCTAATTTTTTTTTATTCTTTCTTTCTTCTCGCCTCTTTTATTTATTATTTTATCTTTCTTTTTTTCTTACTTCTAATTTTTTCTTTTTTTCTAATTCTTTCTTTCTTTCTTTCTTTTTCTTTCATATAATCTTTTTTATTCTGTCTTTCTTTCTTTTTTCGTCCAGTCTCTTTCAATCATTATTTTATATTTTTTCTTTCGTTTTTCTTTCTTCTAATCTTTCTTTCTTTCTTTCTTTCTTTCTTTCTTTCTTTCTTTCTTTCTTCTAGTCTCTTTCCATCATTATTTTATCTTTCTTTCTATTTTCTCTCGTCTAATCTTTTTATTCTTTCTTTCTTTCTTTCTTTCTTTCTTTCCTTCTTTCGTTTTGTCTCCTTCATTTTTTTTATCTTTTTCTTTCTTCTAATCTTTTCTTTCTTTCTTTCTTTCTTTCTTTCTTTCTTTCTTTCTTCTAGTCTCCTTTATTTTTTATTCTTCTGTTCGTATCCTTCTGTGATTGTTTCTTTCTTTCTAATTGTTCTTTCTTTACTCTTTTCATTTGTACTGTCTGTTCTTTTTTTTTCTTTAATTTCTCCCACGTATGCTAACATTAACCGCTTCTCCACCTTTATAAAAAAAAAAGCCCCGTTTCATTGGCCTTGTGTCTGAACTATGCAAGCGCAGTAAAAATAAGTTGCGTCTATGCGCTTCCCGATCTTTTCAGAAACAGCAGCGAAGTGAATTTTTCCATCAACAATTGTTTATTGAGAATCTTTGTCTGTGAATACAATCACATTAATATGCAAAAGTGTGTAATATATTGGAAAGAGTTCGGTGGTACGAACGTGGTACGCATTTAGTCTGATTTCTGTCTCATATTTGCAGTAACGGCAATAAAGTTGAATTACGACGCGTCCAGTTCCTGTGCGTGGGCGACTTGACATACCTATACAATAAGCATTGCGTATATATGAATCGATAAGTAATGAACTCTCATTGATGCGATTGAAAGACTATTGTTCTTGTTGTTTGTGCAAGGGATGTGTGTGTGTGTGAGAGAGAGAGAGAGAGAGAGAGAGAGATTTGCAGAAGAAAAAAAGCAAAAGAGAAAGAAGAGAGAAAGAAAAACGATAGAGAAGTAGAAAGAAACAGATAAAGGGAAGTAATCGTTAAAAGAAAAAAAAGAAAGAAAAAAAAGAAGAATCTATATGAAGAGGAAGAATGAACACTTGGACTTGGTGTTATGTTTAACAAGCTCTTCTCGCCAGATTAATTACGATTGAGTAATGACTTCGATCCTCACTGGGCGCTCCATACTTTCAGCCGTGTGCTACGCTTAGCAAATCATCTAGTGCGCTTTGATGTGGTGTAATGGTTAGCAAGCGTCTCGCCAGATTAATTACGACTGAGTAGTGAGTTCGATTCCATCTATATGGTCTCTGCCTTAGGCCATGTGCCATATCTAAGCTATGCTCACTAAATCAATATATGAAGAGGAAAAATGGAAAAAGTGACAAAGAAAGAAAGAAAGAAAAAGGATATTTAAAAAGAAAGAAAAAATAATAAAAGGAAAGAAAGACAAAAAGAATAGTAAAGGAAAAAAGACAGAAAAGTTTAATAAAAAGAAAAGAAAAGAAAGAAAGAATGTGGAAGAAAGAAGGAACGAACGAAAGAAAGAAATGTGTAATATCAAATACAATTGAAGGAGTTGAAATGAATGAATTTAAGAAAGAAAGAAAGAAAGAAAGAAAGAAAGAAAGAAAGAAACTAAAAAACAAACAAGCAATGTGCAAAAAGATAAGAAAATCAATTAAACTCAAAGTGTAATAAAAAGAAAGAAAGAAAGAAAGAAAGAATTTGGAAGAAAAGTAGAAATTAAAAAAGAACCGGATGAAGTTCCAAAGAATGACATAAAAGCTGGAAAGAAAAGAAGAAAGAAATCAAAAAAGGAAGAAGAAAAAAAGAATTTGGACGAAAAGTAGAAAATAAAGAATGAAAGAAATTCCAAAGAATAAAAAAAAGAACGAATGGAAGAAAGAAAGAAATGAGCAAAATGAAAGACAGTTGAAGGAGTTAAAATAAAAAAAAGAAAGAAAGAAAAAAGAAAAGGAAAGAAAGAATGTGTATGAAGAAAAGAAAATCGCTGAGAATTGAATTCGTCGAAAGAAAGAAAGAAATAATGAAAGAAAGTCAGAAAGGTGTAATAAACAAGGCATAATTATAGTAACATTTTCTTATTGAATTTTTCTTTCATTGATTCATTTTTATTTTTAATCATTATCTTCATATAGAACAGCCTGATAGAATCGTTTACATTCTGTAAGACGTAATTGAATTAAGAAGCTCTGTTTTTAAAATTTAAAGGCAGCTATCACTCCCCCACCCTTAGATCCAGACCATCACTTTACTCTTTAATGTGGAGTTAGCCCCCATTTACTTTCCTAATAATGATAATAAGACGCCGCCAGGGGACGCTTTCTAAGACTATAAATAGACTGTAATATTTTCTCCCATTCTCTTTTTCCTATTTTCCTTAGACACACTAGTTTGTAAGATCTATCATGATAACGCGTTTCCCATTTGGAAACGCACACACAAAAGCACACACACACACACACACACACACACACACACACACACACACACACACACACACACACACACGCATACGTGCACAACTTTATTTCCTCTAGGACTTCTACATACATTTTACATACACGAATAATTCACTAGCCTTTAAATGTTTTCATGCATGTTCATTGTTTTGCCATATACATGCAATATCATTGTCTTCGTCGCTTGCAACAATGTAACTTTTTGTCTTGTTAACAATACATTATAGTTTGTATATATATATTGGTTTTAGTTGTTTCTTTGTATTTTATTACCAGGACTCACGTACCGAGTCCGCCATTTTGTTGTGGGATAAACGTTCCAGGAGACACGTGTTTTCTACCTAAACACTCGACCAGCATAATCCAGCAACAATAGATATCAACTTCCCACCGTTAGCTAGAGCCTTTTATTTTTGCTGTGTTTGTTATTTCTCTTTATTTAATGCCGGAATCAATTGGACACTCTTAGAATCGAAGACGGTTGGTGGGAAAGAACCGTAGTGAATAAAGTGCTAAAAATGACCGCATTCTCAACTCGTTCCCAGAATGTCTCTATACAAACCCGGAGCGGGTTTCTGAACGAAATCCACCACATCATGACATAAAACAAATACTGACCACTTTCACCCAACACTTGTCGAATGCTTTTTAATCAAACCTTTCTTTCAGACTTTATGCGAATGTTTACATTAAGCTATGAGTCAAAAAACCACTTTACTGTAAAAAAGAAAAAAAAACATTAGTCTTTCGCGGCAGGCCTATGGAATTTAAAATTGGTGT
Source organism: Acanthosepion pharaonis (assembly GCA_903632075.3). Lineage (NCBI taxonomy): Eukaryota > Metazoa > Mollusca > Cephalopoda > Sepiida > Sepiidae > Acanthosepion > Acanthosepion pharaonis. The sequence goes on from CAHIKZ030001247.1 coordinate 527,287, forward strand.
ATTATAGGTGGATGTGCATGTTCACATAAAAAATTAAAGAAGGAGCAAGAAAAAGTTGGATTTCTACTACTACTGACCGTTTATTCTTTCTTATTATTTTATCTGTTGATTTTATTTCATTTTCACACAGACCCGATGAAAGATACCACGAGATAATTCAACGATATATATATATATATATATATATATTGTTATGGTCCGGTTTCTTCTACCACGGTGTTAGTCCAAAGTAGAACCAATAAAGAAGAATTCGAAGGCGGATATGGAATAACACAGATATATTACAAACAGGAATATATACAGAGAGGTAGAAAAGTGTTAGTACGAGCAATCAGGTTTAGTAGTAATTGTCTGGACGCGACTCTGTTTCTGACTGCCTCTGACTCGACTGACTGACTCGCTCGCTCTGACTGACTGACTGACTCCAGACGGACTTCACTCCAGACTTCAGACTGAACTCAGACTTCAGACGGAACAGTATTTAGTCACCCCCCCCTCGACGAGGGCATCATGTGGCACAAGGCCGGTTTAACGGGGGATCTCCGAGCCCGTGGGCTCAGCCAAAAATATGCCCTTTTAACCCGTATAAACGGGTTCAGGGTCGGTTTACCTCCCCGAAAGAGACTCCGCCCTTTGGCGTAGCCTCGTTCGGGTTCCTCCCCGCCCGAAGGCAGAGAGTTCAAACAATCAGCCGGTCGTCCGACTTCAGACGGAACTCCCCTGCTTCCTCTTGAGGCGCAGTATTTATTACGTATGGAATAGTTCATTATGTTATTATGGGTAAGGCCCCATAACACACACACACATATATTTATATATATATATATATATATATATATATATATATATATATATATATATATATATATATAATAAAATATATATAATATAATAATATTATAATATAATATAATAATATAATTATAATATATAATATATAATAATAATATATATACAATATAATATATTATATATATATATAACGTATATATGTAAATATATATATAAATGTAAATATGTAAATAAATATGTTAAATATACTGTTTTTTTTTTTATTGTGAATAATACGACTCCGTATTTCTGACGCTAAAAACGGAGAATAAATTACATCCTTGAATATAATATGTCCTCCTCGTACAGCCTAAATACTTTTGAAGAGTTGTACCATGTTATCCATTAAAATTTTACATATATTTCACTAAAATGTTTGATTTTTCACGATATTAAAGAATGAAAATGAACAGGAAGTATTTCTTCTATTAATTTCCGCTTCAAAACTTATTTTCGAGGAAAGGTGCTTTGTTGTAACATTAATGTTATCAAAACATGAGAGATCTTATTATTTTCGCATAACAATTTCGGTGAATTTCCTGTCTTTGAGATAAAAGACGTTCAATTATACAGATTCCAATGAAAAAAATATTGCGGATATATCAAATTTATGAAAGCCTGTACTTGTGCATAATACTGTGTGAGTGTAAAAGGGCACTGACCATATTCGAACATTTAATTGCATGAAATTGCTGGATGGTGATCTCAGGTGGGGATGGGCCTACTAATTGGATAATAGTTATTAAAATTCTCGTAGACTAGGTTGAATGGTTGAGAAAAAAATGAAAATTAGTATTATGTTTTAAACAATGAAATGAATTTGAGAACGGTTCCAAGGAGAATTGAATCCAAAATTAACTAACCAAGTTTCAGTAAAATTGACCAAAACCAAAGACCTCATCCAATTCAATTTCGGACGATAAGAAGAAGACATGATTAATATTTTATACTGATATTTTGGTCCTAGGAAATTAAATTCGGTGTTTATATACATTCAAAACGCGTATATCCTTGCAGAAAAAAGTGACTCCCAATTCTCTTAAGCAAAAGAAGGCCATCTGTGTTATCCCTAAATCCCAAACTTGGGGTTTGTTTATATTGATACTGTCCGCCCAAAACACTATCAGAAAGAGAGGACAGAAAATTCTTAGACAGACAGGGTGCGATGTGCTTAACAGATTCCCTAGGATTAAGACGGTGAAGAAAATACGATATATCAATGTCAAATGTTTGATTGGGGGAGTCATCTATGTAGACAAAGGTCCACAGGGCCTCATAGAGATATGAAGAATCGGATCCAAGGAGAGCCGTCAGAGATTTGATCTGGTCACATGAACAGTCGTCGTCTCACAAGAAGACACTCGCATTTTCGGAGGCCTCATGCAGACACGCACATGACAGGCAATTTTGCTTCCACTACTTTATAGTGATTACTGCTAGATTTCTCAAATCACTATACAGTATTCGGAGAGCTTAATCTTTCGGTAAATAATAGAGACGTTTTATTCACCATTTTTATATCCAATAAACCTGTTGTCAGAGTTAACAAAAATGTAATTTTATTGAAGGCGTTCTTATTCCAGCCCTGATTCCCGATGCTGTCCCCGGACACAATGAAACAAATTACCACGACCATAAACAGGAATTACGCAATTTCTTCTGTGGTACAGAACGTACATTAGGTCCACAACCGAAAAGGGAATAGAAAGCCGGGTGGTATGTTAGGTTGGTGTTACTCAACAAAACTAAAGAAGTTAGCGACTGAAGAAAAGAAGATGAGACGGGATAGAAAAGCTAGAAGAAGGCAGGTTACAATACGACTCTGCCTTTTGCTTTTAATTATCTTTAAAAACCTCTCGTATTATACACAAGAAAATACGGTAAGTCTTATCGGACAAAAAAACTAATGAAATAATAAATAGGTTGACATAGGTAAAAGAGAGAGTAAAAAAAGTTCCGGTTTTTTAATAGAATTTCAAAGGCAGACATAAATCCAGTTTACACCAGAGCAAGGATGGCCAACCTGTGGCGCATGCGCCATAAGTGGCGCATTGGATGCTTACGCATTGCATTCTTTTGATGTAAAGAAACTAAGCATTCTACTCATTCATTTCAGTGATTTTATATTTATTGCATGTTTGTGTGGCGCATTTAAATTAATCGTACAAATTATTGGCGCATGGAATCAAAAGGTTGGCCACCCCTGCACTAGAGTCAAAAAGGTATATAGGTCTAAAAAGACAGACATAGTTACAGTTTACACTAGATTAAAAATGCAGACATAGAGTCTAAAATGCATACATAGGTCCAGTTTACACTAGTCAAATAGGTAGAAATAAGCCCGGTTTAAATTATGTTAAAAAATAAACATCGGTCCAATTTAAACTAGAATAAAAATGTACACATACATACAGTTTACGCTACAATTATAAAGGTAGGTATACGTACATTTTACACTAGAGTTTTTGACTAGTATAATAAATATAGACATAGGTCCAGTTTAAACTGAAGTAAAAAAGATAAACATAGCCCCGTTTTACACAACGATAAAAACGACACGTATAAGTAAAGTTTGCACTAGAATAAAAAAGGTACATATTGGTCCGGTTTCTACTGCAGTCAAAATGGTAGACATTAGTCTGATTTACACTAAAAATGTAGAAGATTTAGGTCCGGTTTATAAAAGAACAAATTTTTCACTAGAATCAAAAAGGTAGACATCGTTTCAGATTACGCTTGATTAAAAAAAAGGTAGACATCGTTTCAGTTTACGCTTAATTCAAAAAGGTAGACATCGTTTCAGTTTACGCTTGATTCAAAAAGGTAGACATCGGTTCAGTTTACGCTTAATTAAAAAAAGGTAGACATCGGTTCAGTTTACGCTTGATTCAAAAAGGTAGACATCGGTTCAGTTTACGCTTGATTAAAAAAGGTAGACATCGGTTCAGTTTACGCTTAATTCAAAAAGGTAGACATCGGTCCGATTTGCACTAGATTAAAATATTTAGACATTGGACCGGTTTACACCAGCATAAATACGATTCACATAGATCCTATAGGTACAATAGAGTCAAAATTGGTCCGGTTTTATACTAGAGTAAAAAACGTAGTCATAGACCCAGTTTACATCAGAGTTGAAAAGGTAGACGAAATTTTTTTTTCTTTTTTTTTGTGATATCAACGAATACTCGTTTGCCACTTTTGTGATGCCAATGGATACTCGTTGTCCTTTCCGTAATGCTCTTTGTAGTAGAGACTTTGTAATCGCAGATACAACTATAGTACGCCGTTGAATAATGCTGGTGTCAGATGGTGTCAGATATCAGTGGCACTAATAGTACTTGTTCGATAATATTCGCTCGAATAGTAATCCGTATAGGTATCCAAATAGAGAAACAGTATAGTGAATAGAATAAAGAATAGTGGCCCCTATAGTAATAGAGGATTACTAAATACTTACTATTCTAAAGAATAGAAGTGCAGATCCGAATAGTAATAAAATATAGACTAGAAATAGAGATCATTAGTCGTCAGCTATTTATAACATATATGCGTGTCCTCTATGGTCACGTGGTCTACTTAATTCAATAATGGGATCGCCTGTGTTTGCTCACTTGCGATCTATGTTCAAACTCAAGTAAAGGCAGCGACACTTTATTCCTATATAACAGGTTTATACACGTTTATGTAAGTATATATCCGGAAAGTGAGTTTTGTTTGTGCGGCGGGGGATATTTTCACCTCTATAGAGAAAGCGAGGCAATTCTGAGTGAACTGGAAATCCTACCAGGATTTATAAGATACGCAGATGACAGTGTTGATAACAGACGCGGAAAGGAAACTACGAAATCTCCCATAGAAGGTAGCGAAAGAGAGCGAGAAGAAGGAACTAAGCCTAAACTACAAGAAGACAGAATGCATAGTCATCAGTAAGAGGATGAGCCCGAAAAGCGATATGCAGGTCGGGAACACTAAAATGAAGACGATCCGGAAATTTAGATATCTGGGAAGTGTTCTGACAGAAGACGGAAAGTGCCACACTGAGATCCGAAGACGTATTGGAATGGCCAAAAACGTATTCCTAAATCTAGGCAGAGCATTACAAGACATCAGGATTTCGTTGGTAACAAAGAAAAGAGTACCAAACAGCTACGCGATATCTGTTCTCCTTTACGGCAGCGAAGGTTGGACGGTCTCCCCAAAGATGAAGAAGAGACTCGAGGAAACAGAGGTATGGTTCAACAGAAGGATGCTGAGAATATCATGAGGTTTTGGAGAGGATGCAAACAAAGATGAAACATACTTAACATCAGGAAGAGACAGCTGAAATTTCTGGGACAAGTAATGAGAAAGGAGGGCTTGGAAAATCTGATACTCACACGGCAAATAGAGGAAAGAGAGACAAAGGAAAGCAACGCGTGACATACCTAGCGGGATTAAGCAAGTGGATAGCAGAACAGGGTCTGGGAGAAGTAGCAAAAAGACAAAGCTTATTGAGAACTACAAGGGATAGGAGGAAGTGGAGGGCCATGATCGCCTACGTCCTGAAGGGATACGGCACATAAAAGATTTGTTTGGCATTTTCTGAGCCCTGCCGGAAGGGCAACCAATGAAAAGGAATCCTCTTGATGGAAAATAGTGCCAAATTAAATATTAAATGTCTAGTGTTAAAATCGAATATAATCGTCCGATGATTTACAGTTAATGAAAAACCTAGTAATCGATAAGTCAGTGATCAATAGGAAATATGCCTGTTACTCGAGCGCTGCAGAAAAGACTCGTGTTTAAGTCGAGGATTTAAAACCAGCGTTTCTGATAAAGATGAAGGGCAGTAGACGTATCTGTGCCATTTTGAATATCACAAGAACCGGCTGCGAGGTCTTGATATAAGTTGGTTACAAATTAGGAGGGATAATGTAGCAGTTGCGTGAATAACCACTATACATGAGGGTTACTCAATCGGCTGTTAGATATCAGTGGGTGGAATTGTGTGACGTGTGACTCAGTGTTCGAGCGAGCAGATTCTTTATATTTGATCAGGGATCCTTGGCAAAGCACCGCGTCACCTGATCCTGGCCTGTTATTCCCGTAAAGTACGTATTTGACGTCTCGAGACTTTTGCGATTTATTGACGCGGAATAACTAAAATTAAGGTCGATAGGTCCGTCTATCGTTAAGTTTCACCCTCCTCCCCAGTCTTTTGAACAGGGGTAGAGGTCTATCCTTTGTTTCCTGTTTAGGATTGGGTTTCCGGTTCCTTCAGAAGTCTACTTCAACTCTATACTCTTAACGTCTCCGCTGAAACCCTAATATTTTATTTGCTATTTATATTTATTTTTTGCTATTAATATTTATTTTTCCCTCAATAGGAGTAGATAGGTTTGTCTATCGTACGATTTAGATTCCTCCACGGTCTGTTTTTTTTTTATTATTTGGGATTGGGTTTCCGGTCCTTTATAAAATCTTTTTCATTCTCTTTCACTTTCAGTAACCATTTGCGTGTTAGTGGTATTATCACCTTGCATAGAGCGAATTGATTTTAAAAAGAAAATGAAAAGAATCCGCTTCAAAAGTTAACGGTAGACAATGCAATTAATGTAATAAAATTTATGATAAAATTAGTATTCGTCACATGGAGTTTATACAACTTGGGCTACGCTAATTTACGTTGCAATTTTCTTTCTGCGTTAAATATCGCAGTATGTTGTTTGATTTTTTTTTATTTTTATTTATTTATTTTTTTGCATCATATACACTATGACATTTGCCTTCGCTTGCGGGAAAATAATTAAGCCATCTTTGATATTTTCACCTTTTTTAAAAATCGATATCGAGCCTAGCAGCTGTTGAATGCCAATAGGTCAGAAAACCTGCCTGACTCTCATAGCTTGATAGCAACGTGTGAAGATTATGGACGATACTCCGCCACTGAACTCTTTCGGTCGACCGTGACGTGCGTCTGACTGGCCGCACCCTTTAAACCATGGATTTACATGCGATGAACAAACGAGGTTGGACAATGGGAGTAACTGTTTAGGTAGGTGTATTTCAAATGGAGTTTTCTTCTCCAAGCCAGATGACGATGACCGAGCTATCCGCCAATGCTTAGAAATATGGTTGACCTGGGTAGATTCAAGCTTAAGTCTTGGACTCTACACATCATCATCATTATCAACAGCAACAACAGTAACAAAAACAAAAGTCCCGTTATGTAGCGATCGTATGGGCGACACGCAGCTGAGCTCCTGACCGGCTACCTCCAGATGTATGGCTTGAAAGCCGGAGAGGTATTGATTCAAGCGTAGGCGTGACTTGGTCAAATAGGGACGGCGAGGCCCATCCTTCTCCAGGTCAATCCACAGTCTATGTCCTCCAACTTGAAGGCTCACCTTAGTTGCTGACCATTGACTTCAGTCTAGAAAGCCCTCCCTCACCTCCGCAAGTGATGCCTAATTATCACGCTGGCTGTATCCGTAGCTATAGATCCCAGTCTCCCCATTGAGCTAGATGGCTGTTGATACTACAAGAAACCTCTTTCGCTCTTTGAACGGGCATAACAGAAGGGATTGAATAATAATAAATAAATTATTTTTTCTGCTTTCAACTGAAAGTAACACAACCATCGACGGCTTCCAAACAATTCCGTCTACCCAAATTCATATTGAAGGTTTGGGCAAATCCACGATTATCGTTTCACATACTTTTCCAAACGTATCACACACACGAGTCTCATGGACGGAGAACGAAAGTTTTAAAGACTCGGCCACATATCCATTATATATCTCTATATCTATATCTATATATATATATATATATATATATATATATATATATATATAACTGCCATGAATAGACAAAAATTATTTTTATTACTTGATCTCCTGATGATAATAAAAAGTAAAACTAAAAACGGGCTTACACTAATTTGGTTTTAGAAACTCGCTCAACACGGCTAAATCGAGGTTAATAAACTGAATTATCTAAAAAAATAGACAAAGTGTATTGAAGAGAAAAAAATGTTTAGATGGTAATTAGTTAGAGGCATAATGCAAAATCCTTCTGTTTACTCAGAGAAGGCTTCAACGATAAAATATTTTTTTCCCATCATGAATGGTAATAATAAAAATAATTCTTGTCTCTTCATGGCAGTTATAAATTTTTGTACCACTAAACATATCTTTATTATATATATATATATATATATATATATATATAAAATCATTTCACACTAAGCAATGTAACAAAGCCACTGAGACGTAAGGGCTTACTGAGTGTTAGAGAATATGAGAAAAATACTATTGAGGGAACAATAAAAGGATAAGAATTAAAAGGATAGAAGATAATGATTGAAATTGCACTTAAAGTTTTGAAGAACAAAGTTGACTGAGAAGCAAGAAGTCGGAAGAGAGTTCCACAAGCGAGAAGTGCGATTAGAAGAAGCTGTCAGCATAAAACTTACGGTTATATATAACAATTTACGTTTAAACTGTACAATAATGGGACCTTGCCGCCAATCTAGTAGTGCGCTTAAGTTCATAAAATCTAGATACTATAGAGGAACATTCATCAAAACAATTACCGTGAAAGAATTTATAGAAAAGACACAAGGAAGCTACGTTACGGCGGTAGGAAACTGACAAAAGCCGAGATGTTAGGTCAGGACAAATGATATTGCAGATTCTTCTTTGGATTTCATCAAGAATCTCTAAATATGTACCAGGAGCACCAGACTAGATGTGGTGGCAATATTCAAAGCAAGGACGAATCGTAGACTTATAAATATGTAAGATATATTCTGTCGAGAAAAAACATCTATGGAATCAACTTTCCTAGCATCAGGTCTAACAATTGATTCAATATATTTTTTCATTTCATGTCAGCGGAAATGGTTAGTTCGATTAAGCGCAATGAAACACTCTCCTGTAGGTTAGCATCAGCCGTACTTCTGGAAGTTAAAAATGGTTCTCCCAGACAATTAAAAGAGAACAGTTTCGTTGTGGAAGGGTTGAAATTAGCAAGCCATTGCTTGCCCTAGTTAACAACAGTGTAGATCAACGTTTTAGTTCAGCTGCCAATATATATATATATACAGGGTGTATCAAAAGTACTTTTACAAACTTTGGAGGCAGTTTCCTCACACCAAAACGAAAACAAAAGTCCATATAAACATATGTCCTCAAATCCATCGTTTATGAGTTATTAAGTTTACGTTTTTGAGTTATTAAGTTTAAACTTTAAGGCTGTTAAATGTACAATTCAAGCTACAAGTCCAAAATTTTTTTCCCCAAATTGGGGCAGATTCCTGACACTAAAATAAAGTAAAATGTCCATATAAACATATGTCCAAAAGGGCATGGTTGTACCTCAACACACTAACTCATAACAAATGTTCAAAATGTCCTCCACTTGTTTCTGCACACGCATGCGCCACTCGTATCATTGACTGGCGGACTCTTTCAAATACTCCCACACAGTGTCGAATGCTTTCTCTGACCCCCATGACACGTTGATGAAGCGTCTCTGCATTTTTAATGTCTGGTGCATAAACCAATTGTTTTAGGTGGCCGCACAGATAAAACTCCAAAAGGATTGAATTCCCCTACCTATCCATCTTTCATGATAGATGTCAGCCAGTGGATCGCGAACAAGGTGACTATAATGTGCTGGAGACTTAACATGCATGAACGGTCTGTAAGTCCCTGTAAACAGCTCCCGTAAGACGTACTGGGAGAACATATGGACCTACCAGACAATCCCCTACAATTCCAGTTTACTCATTAATCGTAAACTGATGCTGGTGTCGACTTGTATTGTAACATGGGGATTCCGATCCACCCACAAATGTTGGTTGTGTAAATTTGTTATTCCATCTCTTCCAAATGTTGCCTCATTCGTGAACAGGAAGGAAAAAAGACCCTGCACATGTTGCAAATGATACGGATACAGGAGCTGCTCTTGAAGTACCTTCCATGCGGTACTATGAGGTTTACAAAGTTCTAGGGCCACTTGATGTGTGCTGATATCTGGATCATCTCCGACAGCCTGTAGAACGTGCTCTTCGTGGTCAGGCGTACCAGCGGATCTCGGTCTACCTTGATCCATAGTTTATGGTACCACGAATCCTGTCTCAGCAACGATAAACAGCAGTAAAGGTTGGATGACTCGGTTGCCTTCAGTCTGAAAACACAATCTGATACAGACGTGCAGCCTCGCGTCCATTACTATTCGTGCAGCTGTATGTAAAAATCATATCTGCCTGCTCACGATAAGAATATCCTGCCATTGTTAAACGGAAAACTTCACAGTTAACTCGCTACTACACACGTTAAACGTTGAAGGCAGACTAGCCACAAATGTATACGAATGACAAATGTAACCTAGTCTACATTGCAACACGGTGACTTCTGCCGTAAACTTTCTTTAAACTTAAAATTCAAAAACGAAGGATATCCGGTCATATGGTTATCTGAACTTTTGTCCTTGTTTTGGTGTGAGGGACCCCTCCCCAAATATTGTAGAAGTATTTTAGATACACCCTATATATTCTACCATAACTAGATGAAGATTAACTATAAGTAAATTGAAAAAGCATTGAAAAATATAATTCAGTGTCATATATGATTCAATAATTCCAATAAGATTTATCAATTGGAATAAAAATTTCAAAACATTTAACTTAAATAAAGGGTGTTCCGATAACTTGGACCGATTTTAAATCTGAATTAAGTTTAAGCGTCTAATGATTTTTTTTCTTTTTCTTTCAGATTTGGCGGTCATTTGGGCGATATTATTTTTCACACATAATTGCCATAACTTAAATAACATGATCCAATAGAGAAATAAATAAATTTTCATCAATAACACGGATTTATTTACTGCTGACTTTGATCCGTCTTAATGAAACACCCTTATATATAACCCGTCTTAATGAAACACGCTTTATAATCCATATGTGATGGCCTCAAATATCCCCTAATATAAAAAAAATATCGTTTATGAATCCTCATGTCCTTCTGGAGATTTTTTAAAACATCAGTTCAAGGCAATAAAGCCACTAAGGAGTAACTGAGTGTGAAAGAATATGATAAAAAAAAAAAATATAAAATTAAAAAGGCTTATTCACTGACAAGATATACTGACGACAAGAAGGACAAAAGTCAAAGTTGTATAACCAACTTAAAGAGCTTGCGTAAATCTTTGGTAGAAGAGGGATTAGCAGAGATAGCGAAAAGGCAAAATTTACTAAGAGCTATAAGGAACAGAAAATTGTGGAGAGCCATGACCATCAACATCCTGAAAAGACATGCAGCATAAAGGGAAAAGAAGGCGGAGCTTGCCGAAATATTTGGTAGAACGGGAATTAGGAGAATCAAAATTTGCTAAGAGCTACAAAGGACAATAAATTGGAGTGGGGGGGGTCATGATTGCCCACGCCTTGAAGGGACACGACATATGGAAGAAAATAACGAGCTTGTGGGAACGATTAGCAGAATAGGGATTAGGAGAAATAGCGAAGAAATAAGTTTACTAAGAGCTGCAAAGGACAGAGAATTGTGGAGAGCCATGATCGACTACGTCCTAAAGTGACATAGGACAAAGAAGAAGAAGTGTAAGAAACTGAAGAAGAAGAAGAAGAAAAAGAAGACGACTTAGAAGAAGAAGAAGAAGAAGAAGAAGAAGAAGAAGAAGAAGAAGAAACAGAAGACGACTTAGAAGAAGAAGAAGAAGAAGAAGAAACAGAAGACGACTTAGAAGAAGAAGAAGAAGAAGCAGAAGAAGAAACAAAAGACGACTTAGAAGAAGAAGAAGAAGAAGAAGAAGAAGAAACAAAAGACGACTTAGAAGAAGAAGAAGACTTAGAAGAAGAAGAAGAAGAAGAAGAAGAAGAAGAAGAAACAGAAGACGACTTAGAAGAAGAAGAAGAAGAAGAAGAAGAAGAAGAAGAAACAAAAGACGACTTAGAAGAAGAAGAAGAAGAAGAAGAAACAGAAGACGACTTAGAAGAAGAAGAAGAAGAAGAAGACTTAGAAGAAGAAGAAGAAGAAGAAGAAGAAGAAGGAACTTGTGCAAATAGTTGTTAGGACAGGGATTAGGAGAGATCGCAAAAAGGTAAAATTTTACTAAGTGCTACGAAGGAAAGGAAGTTTTTGGGAAAGCCATCATTACCAACGTCCTGAAGGGCACAGTGTATAGAAGAAGAAGAAGAAGAAGAAGAAGGAGGAGGAGGAGGAGGAGGAGGAAGAAGGATGATCTTGTGTAAACGGTTAGCAGAACAGGGATTATGAAAGACAGCGAAAAGACAAAATTTATTAAGAGCTACAAAAGAAAGGAAATTGTGGAGAGCCATGTTCGCCAACGTAGGGAAGTGACATGACACGAAGAAGAAGAAGAAGAAGAAGAAGAAGAAGAGAGAGGAAGGGGAAGAGGAAGAGGAGGAGCTTGTGTAAATGGTTGATAGGAAATGGATTAAGAGAGATAGCAAAAAACACAAAATCTACTAAGAGCTACGAAGGACAGGAAATTGTGGAGAGCCACGACTGCCCATGTTCTGAATAGATAAGATAGATAAATAAAAGAAGGAGGAGGAGGAGGAGAAGGAAAAGGGGGAGAAGGATTTAGCTGCATATGTTGATTAGATGCCAAAACGTTGTAGCGGAAAATTCCTACTCTAGTTCGACGAGGTATCACCATGGTCATTTTTTTACATGGCCATTAAAATATACGATTACCATTTCGGTGAGTCGTTCTTTTGATAGGAATATTTCAACAGATTTATTACTTGCTGTTCTTCACTTTTTGAAATTAAACTTTTCTCGCCAGGCTGACTCTTGTGATTCACATTTATGACTGACTTGCTGGTTGGGTGGTAACAATTATTCCGAACAACTGAAATGTTCCACGATAAAATCCCATCATCAAAACGGTGACAACTTTTTATTACCTGAATGCTTTTTTTCTTCTTTCCAACACAAACGGTAGCCTACAAGTAGAAAGCAGTTGCTTTATTTATTTATTTACCTTTTCTTTTTCTTTCTTTTTTTTTTTTTTTTTTGGTGGGGATGCTTTCATAAAATGTAGAGATTTTTTTTTTTTTATATTTTTATGTATCTTTATATCACATCCATAATGTTAGATGGTGATCAATCAAGTTTTTAATGTTCACCTTTCCACATCAAATCGAAAAGAGATGCAAATAAAAGATACTTTTTATTGTTATATTGATATGAAGTAACTATCTATCTACTCATTTCTCTCAATCTGTTTATATCTATCTGCCTGTTCATTATCTATCTACCTCTCTCTTTCTCTCGCTCTCTCGATCTCTCTCTCTCTGCCTATATATATATATATATATATATATATATATATATATGCAGAGAGAGAAAAGAGCGAGTGAGTTATAATGAACAAACGCATATATATATATATGCGTTTGTGTGTATACATCAATCTGTTCATATGTATTTAGCTAGCTATCTCAATGTATTCATATCATGCCATGGCATGAAGGTTGCGTTCAATATATATATATATATATATATATATATATATATCGATCCTAGCTAGAGGCAACCGGATGTCTAGCCACACTGATGAGCTGTGAAACAGCGAAACAGTCTGTCTGTGGATGACGTTATATATATAAAATATATATATATATATATATATATATATATATATATATATAGATAGATAGATAGATAGATAGATAGATAGATAGATCAGTTACCTATGTGGGACATACTACCACCTCCTTTAGTAGACGCCTCACATTTCTCTTATCATAAAAATATCTAGCCACCCACGATTAACAAGATCGAAAACACAAAATTCTATATAAATCAATTTACCGGAGACATCACGCTGTGAATGTGGCCCTGTGTATAAACATCTCACACCAACTATCAAGCTCACCTTATTCAGCAATGGTAATGCGATGTTGAAAGTTTTTAAAAAACAATAGAAAGACGCTCGCTTGAATTCGAGCCACGCTCAATACTCGAAGCCCAGAATAAATTCTCCTGCCAGTATGGAAGACAACCCAAAACTTTATCCGGTCAAACATGAAGATAAATTCACAACACTCAAATACAAGCCCCCTTGGAAAGGACTGAAGTGGGTATAAGCGCTTGGGACAATATGGACATTTTTTACATTCCCTTAAGGAAAACGAAAAAATGTAAAAATTTTGAAAACTAAATAAAAAAATTAATTCAATTTTCCTTGTTTGTCATATTCAACGAATCATGTTTGAAAAGAAAGGTTTCCGACGAAATATACATTAATGCAAACACACACACACACACACACACACACACACACACACACACACACACACACATATATATATATATATATATATATATATATATTTATATATATATACTTTTCCTCAACAGTAGCATCCATATACATATAAAAAGGTGTTCATACAAATATTTATTTATAATATCTATCTATATTATTTTATTAATTATTTGTATATGCATGTGGATATATATATATATGACTGACTTGCTGGTTGGGTGGTAACAATTATTGCGCACAACTGAAATGTTCCACGATAAAATCCTATTATCAAAACGGTGACAATTTTTTATAACCTGAATGTTTTCTTTTTACAACACAAATGGTATCCATATATATATATATATATATATATATATATATATATATATATATATATATATATATATATACTGGACTCTCCGTCCTTTTCGACGAATGAGAGTCAAGCAGCTCAGTTCTTAGACCCAACAGCCAGACTACTCGCACATTTGATTATAGTGATGAAGGCTTGAGCAGAACCAACCACACTTTTTGAAAGAGCCGAATACAGAGAGGTGGTGCACAGTATGCCACAAGGTCCCCAAAGTACCCTCCGAGTTCAGTGTTGTCCTTCTCCTAGACCCGGTGCCAACCAAGGCTCTAGAACGCAGACTGGGGCGAGAAGAGATGGATTCATACTTTTCCCAAGAGTAAGTAAATGTAATGAAGTCGCCTGGAATTAGAACTCGGCTCTTCGATTCCTCAATCCGAGTCACAATGAAGTATGATATATATATATATATATATATATATGAAATAAAAAATGGATTAAATCCGACAAATAATTTAATATATTTTCTGTTTATACGGTTTTGTTTTTTTTTATGGATACACTTATTTGAGTGAATTCTCTGTTTTTTTCTTGAACAGTATTAATTAATATATCGGCCTGAAAAGATTACATTTTACCAATTGATACACTGGGAAGAAAGAAAAAAAATCGATACTTTTAGCAAAAAAACGGATGCCAATTTTGAATTTAGACACGTTTATCCATAAAAAAACAAACAAACGATTACACAACCAGATGTATTTTTTTTTGTACGTACAAATAACATGAACGGAAACTCACACACAGTAAATATGTCAATATATGTCTTGACCATATGAATAATGCACGAGTTTACAATGCAAACACAGATATATATATATATATATATATATATATATATATATATATATATATATATATATATTTAAAAAAAAAAAACAGACCACTTTAAGGTACCATTATAATAATTTATTTCAGAGTCCTTTTAAAGGACGCCGGATCATCAAAAAATGAAATATATATATATATATATATATATATATATATATATATGTGTGTGTGTGTGTGTGTGTGTGAGTGTGTGAAAATAAAAAATGGATTAAATCCGACAAATAATTTAATATATTTTCTGTTTATACGGTTTGTTTTTTTTGTTTTTTTATGGATACACTTATTTGAGTGAATTCTCTGTTTTTTCATTGAACAGTATTAATTACATATATCGGCCTGGATGTCAATTAGGACTTAGTGAGTTCGATCCTCACTGGTTACCCCATACTTTCGGCCTTGTGCCACATCTAAAGCCGGGCTTAGAAAATCACTATATCGGCCTGGATGTTCGCGACATTTCGGAGAAAATATGCGTCCTCCGACAGAAATCGAACCTGTATCCTATACAGATATGATATGTTATGACATTTTTTAAAACAGCAATTCGAGTTTTGTTAAATAAATTTATATATATATATATATATATATCCAAGTATAGGATTGGTGTATACCGAATAAATTCCAATAACGAAAAAATGCTATTCTTAAAAGAGCGCTCAATACAGAGTAGAACAAATATAATTATTTATTCGAAAATTATGACATAAATATGTTATAAAATCACTACAAAAATAGCCATTTTGTTTCAACACTTCTGGTGTTTTATCAAGTGACAGTTGTTTTTTTTTTAGGTGTCGTGGACATCTATTTCTTGTTTCATCGCTTTTTTGCGTGTTTATATATCTAAATATGTCTACGTGTTTGTGTATTATAATCTGATTGTGTATGTATTGTCTTTTGCAAGCTTTCACCCTCCCCTGCCCATATCATCACTTCAAATGTATTTAAATTGTAACGGATCTCAGAGCAACATTAGAGTTTAACGTTTATTCCAACTTAATGTTTGGCTTTTCAATAAAAACAACATATCTATTTTTCTCAGTTTCTTCTTTAAATAATTTTATAAACACAATACAGATTAAATTTAAAATTTAAAATTGGTAATTTTTAATTTTGAATTTTATAGTAAAATTTTATTATTAATTAGTTAGAATGAATTCTATTTTAGTCTAACCCTAACATTAAAGCATTAATTAATTATTATAACCAAAGTTCGTTGTCAAGTTTTTTGAATTGTCATATACTTGTATTTTGATTGGTCATTCCAGCTTACGTAACAGCATTTCCCCTAGCGAGGGGTGTTTGATTGATTTGAACCTTTTAATACCCTTTATTCTACATTCAACATCATCACTTGATAAGACACCAGAAGTGTTGAAACAAAATGGCTATTTTTGTAGTGATTTTATAAAATATTTATGTTATAATTTTCGAATATATATACAGTGCTGTTCGATAAAAGTGACTCATCTTGTTTTTTTTTTACTTAAAATTTTTTTCGCCTATTGTTTTTGGGGTCAAAGTAATTTTTAATCTAAATTAATATAAAGACCCCTTCCCGGCCACCTAGTAAAAAGTTTACTCACCCTAAGGTATTCTATTGATATTTATAATTTTGGATATAAATGAGATTTAGGGAAAAACTCTGTGCCAAAAAAAGTGACTCACTTATTTCCTGCAACTAGGAATCAATAGAAACATAACCGAACAGCTTTAAATAAAGAATAATCGAGGTCTAATTTATTTATAATATGTAATATAGTTTGAAATATTTAATAATCTATGGGTCATCCTTTATTTTGAATAATCTTTTCAACCCTTTTTGGCATTGACTTGATTAGGTTCTGGCAAATCTCCAAGCATTGAATTCCACTCAGATATGAAATTCACAATCAAATCCTCTTTGTTGTTCAACTGCTTTCTCGAGAGTTTGTATTTTATAATGCTCCATAAGTTTTCTATGGGGTTGAGGTCAGGAGATTGGGGCGGCCATGTCATAACACTCGCCTGCTTCTCATCAAAGTATTCCTTCATCAATTTTGATTTGTGACAGGGAGCATTATCCTGCATAAAAATGAGCTTGGTGGGGTTGATTTGCACCCTTTCAGCAGAAGGAAGCAGACAAGACTCTAAAATTCTCTTGTACTGCTCGCTCCTGAGGGTCTTTTCAATAGGTTTTAAGAAACCAGTTCCATGAAAAGAAAAGCATCCCCAGAACATTATACTGAACGGATGCTTGACAGTACTTACTGCTACATTTAAAGTGCTTTCAAAGCTTCTTCTTCGGATTTTAGATCGCTTATCCTTTGAATTTAGCTCAACTTTCGTTTCATCGAAGAAGAGAACATTCTTCCATCTTCTACGATGAAATCTTTGTAATAGTGAGCCCATTTAAGTCTCTTGGCTTTGTTGGCTTTGCTTATTAGCGGCTTAAACCTTCGTGTACAAGATTTGTAGCCTTGTTCTAACAGCCACCGACGGACTGTTGAAGAAGCAAGACTAACACCTTGCTCTTCGCTTAGACTGGCTGCAATTTCTTGGCTAGTTATAGTTCTATTCTTCGCAACTTCTCTCTTGATTACCCTGCCAGTTCTATCATCAATCTTTTTCTTTCGTCACCCTGTTTCCTTCCTTGGAGCAGGAGTGGCATTATTATGTGCCCTAAGCATTCAAGAGACAGTTGATTGCGAGGATAAAGCAATTTCTGTAATTTCTCTCGTAGACTTGCCTGCTTTTGAGAGGGCAATAATAGAGGCCTTTAGTGGTTCTGAGTGGCTATTTCAAGCTGTTTTTATACTGTATGAGGCTTTCTGGAAAAATTCTGGAATACTCTGGATTTAATTCAAGCTGTTCTAGAATTCTCTAGAATATTGTTCAGAGTGTTTTGTAAAATAGTTTTCAATATTTTGTCAAAAGATCTTTAAATTTACCAGTTTAATCATTAGAATGCGATATCTGAGTCACTTTTTTTTGCACAGAGTTTTTTTCCTGAATCTCATTTATATCCAAATTTCTAATTATCAATAGAATACCTTAGGGTGAATAAACTTTTTTCCTAGGTGGTCGGGAAGGGATCTTTATATTAGTAAGATTAAAAATTATTTTAATCCCAAAAACAATAGATAAAACATATTTTTAGTAAAAAAATCAGGTGAGTGACTTTAATCGAACAGCACAGTATATATATATATATATACACACACACACACACACACACACACACACACACCTCCAAATAAAAACATACAGCTATAATTTAAATACAAATATTCATATCCAATATGTAGTTTCAAATATATATTTACACTATTTACATTCGGACTGTAGTTCTCATCTTTATTGCCATATTGATGTCGTTTCAACCGTTGTACGCTCTGGCCTTCAACGGGTGATATACGTCGGAATTTCGAACCGAACCCTTTATTTATTTAACGGGAGTAGATTGTTCTAATTCCACGTTGAAAGCCGAAAGACTACAACAACCGAAACGTCGTGAATATGGCAATAAAGATGAAGACAGTTCGAAAGATGTAAATAGTTACAATACCTTATTTCAGAAATATATATATGTATACATATATTTTTTTTATGGATATACTTATTTGAGTAGATGCACTGTTTTTTTTTAATTTAACAGTAGCAATTAGATTTGGCGTGACTGTTTGAGAAATTTCGTAGAATATATGCGTCCTCCGACAGGAATCGAACACGTATCCTATACAGAACCGTCATTCAGCCTGACGTACTATGACCGTTCAGCCACAAAGAATATCCGGTTTAACAAAACTCGAATTGCTGTTTTAAAAAAATGTCATAACATATCATATCTGAATAGGATACAGGGTCGATTTCTGTCGGAGGACGCATATTTTCTCCGAAATGTCGCGAACATCCAGGCCGATATAGTGATTTTCTAAGCCCGGCTTAGATGTGGCACAAGGCCGAAAGTATGGGGAACCCAGTGAGGATCGAACTCACTACTCAGTCCTAATTGACATCCAGGCCGATATATGTAATTAATACTGTTCAATGAAAAAACAGAGAATTCACTCAAATAAGTGTATCCAAAAAAAAAAAAACAAACAAACCGTATAAACAGAAAATATATTAAATTATTTGTCGGATTGTTGAGATGTTGTGAGTTTCCCGCGTGCCGGTGTATGAATCAAGACAAACACAGTCGTAGAGGAAAATACTGGTATATTCATAAAAGCAATTAACAATAGAGTGATTAGTAGAACGAAGGTTGGTTAGTACGAAACAATATCCAAAGTCTATAGTCCAACGGTATGTAACGGGTAAGCTTATCTGGACTGCTAACACTGACTCTCTCTCTAACGCTTTGTCACTCTCTCTCCAGAGATGACTTATATAAGAGGGACCAGTCCATTACTAGTTAGAAGGTGGGTGCGCCCCAACACGGATTTAATCCATTTTTATTTTTCCCACACACACACACACACACACACACACACACACACACACACACACATATATATATATATATATATATATATATATATATATATATATATATTTCATTTTTGATGATCCGCGTCCTTTAAAAGGACTCTGGTGAAATAAATTATTATAATGGTACCTTAAAGTGGTCTGTTTTTTTTTAAAATATATATATATATATATATATATATATATATATATATATATATCTGTGTTTGCATTGTAAACTCGTGCATTATTCATATGGTCATGTATAGACATATATTGACATATTTACTGTGTGTGAGTTTCCGTTCATGTTATTTGTACGTACACACGCGAAGGCAAATACATCTGGTTGTGTATTCGTTTGTTTGTTTGTTTTTTATGGAGTGGGGAAGGTGGGGCGTGTCTAAATTCAAAATTGGCATCCGTTTTTACTAAAGTATCGATGCAATTTTTTTCTTTCTTCCCAGTGTATCAATTGGTAAAATGTAATCTTTTCAGTGTATGATTGTTCATTTTATTATTTTCTCGACAAGTGCATGGTCTCAAAACTTATCAGTCATCTTTTAAGCAAACGATTATTCTATTTTGTAAAGTGCTTCAATAAAAAAAAAAAAAAGACGAACTTGCTTTGTGTTCTTTTTTTCGTTTTTTCGTTAAATATTTCTTTTTTTTCGGCTAAGTATTCATTTTTCCCCTCACAAATAAAACTTTAAATTGTTAAAGAGATGAGAAGGTTTTCGCTGAGAGAAACACTTTTGCAAGAAAATGGAAAGCGGAAAAAACTATTTTTATCTACATGCAAAAGCCAAAAAAGCGAAAATGGAAAACTTTCAAAGAAATATTTTATTGATTTGTATGATGTCTATGTGGTTAAAACGTTATCATTCTGAGTGTAAGTCATGAGTTCGACCGTTCTGGGTAAGACGATATACTACATCCGCGTCCTGGGTAACACGATATACTACATCCGCGTCCTGGGTAACACGATATACTACATCCGCGTCCTGGGTAACATGATATACTACATCCGCGTCCTGGGTATGACGATAAACTACATCCGCGTCCTGGGTAAGACGATAAACTACATTCGCGTGTCCTGAGTAAGACGATAAACTACATCCAACAGCAAGGCCTCTGATTAGGAGGTTTTGAGGAGCGTGAAACCACCTCTTAATTGCTGGTGTTCCCAGGTCCATCCTGACCCGGGTTGGTAGTACCTGTTAGGGTCCCAGCTATGGGCTAATAGTTAACCCCCAAACTGGGGTCAAAACACTATGAAAGTGTAAAAATATGTTTTCATAGCAGAAATACTTTTTGTAAAAAAATATTACCAGCAATACATTTTTGAAAAAAAAAAAAAATCACCAGCAATACATTTTTTTAAAAAAAATATTACCAGCTATACATTTTTGGAAAAAAGAAATATCAGCAATAAAATTTTATCGGCAGTAAATAACCCATTGAGGTTGATATACCGTAAAATAAAACCAACTAAACCAAACCCGAGTTCGAATCTCGTTATGGCCGATTTGTTAAGAAAATAAACTCTTGATAAAATGAATCTGGGGACACGATTCTATTGTGCAGTTACTGTTGGGAAGTGCCTGAAAGTCATACCTCGGGTTAGTCTCGTGAATGAAATTAGGTATAATGAACTGTCCTGAAGCCGTCGAACGAATGACAGATAGGTGCTCTTCAGTCTTGATTGGAAATCCTCTTCGGAGATTGGGACACGATAAAAAAAGAAAGAAAAAAAGAAACACCTGCATATACACAGGTAGCCTGAGGCATAGAATACATTCAGAGCTGTTCCGACTTGAAGGCACACCACAAATCAGTGTGATTTATCACCTTTAGCACGGCTCCCCGTTCACAAGTTTGCCCCTCAGCTCAGGGCCATTAGGGCTTCTTTAACACGCAGTGCCAGCCCGTAGTTTATACAGCAACTAAGCTTGTCTCGCTAGATCAATTGCGACTGAGTAGTGAGTTCGATCCGCACTGAGTGCTCCGTACTTGGGACAAGTCTAAGAATGCGCCCCGTTACTAGGGCCACATATACTTTTGAATTCAGAATTGTCCTTCTCATATAGTAGTTGCCAACCACGACTGCAGTGTCTAATCTTCCCTTCTATTTAGCCAGTAATTATATAGGTGCGATTTTTTTTGCGAATGCAACGATCTCGATGGGAATTCGAACTTGGCTCACCAATTTTTCTGTCCGAGTCTCTAACCCTTACACCACCTGCACATCCCGGATTAATATTGCTATTGATAAACATTTGTGCCTAAATTTCAATTATAATGTTGCATCCTTAAAGAGGTTACAAACAGACAAAGGTGGTACTCGAGTGAAGGAAAAACGCGTGTAGATAAAACGACTCCATGTCTTTCTGTAGTGTATGAGAATACATTACAGCCAGACAGGGAGTCGGGTGGCAGGCTATTAATTCCCGAAGCAAGGAGATCTACCAACTGCCCCTACGGTTAGATGTGGCACAAGGCCGATATATTTTGTGGGGTATTCGAACCCATAGGCTCGGCCAAAAATTACCCGTATAAAAGGGGGTCGGGTAATTGTTTCCCAAGACGAGACTCTGCCCTTTGACAAAGCCTCGTCTTGAGATCCTCACTGGTCGGAGGCAGAGATTTTGACCAGCACAGCTGGAGGCAAATCTCCAACTAATTCCCGAAGCAACAATATTTACCTTACTCCTCATCGCGTGGCAGGATGTGACACAAGGCCATTTTTAATGCGGGGTTAGTAGGCTCGGGCAAAAAATCCCCGTAGACCCCGTTTTACAATATATATTGTGCTCACTATATATAGCTATTGATATAGTCAGTTTACATAGGCGATAGGGAGTGTGGGATATTCCATTACAACACCTTGCTCTGAGCTAATTTTCCCATGAAATTTTGCTTAATACATCTTCTTTTTGGGGATCGGGGTATAATTGTTTGACTTTTTTCCTCCTAGTACTTTTCTGATATTGATACTGGCCATAAGGAAGATTTTCCCACGAATACGAAAAAAAAAACGCTTTAAAATTATTGACTGTCAATAACACATCTTTCCAAATTGTGAAAAAAAAAAAAAAAAAAAACTTTAAATGAGGCCAAAGGACAATCCAAAATGGAAAACATTGGCAACATAAGAACATGAAAAATATCATTTTGAAATTGTCACAAAAAAGAGATATTTTTTTCATTTCTTTTTTACGACTTATCAATCATTTTTTAAAAACATACTATTGAATTGTAAGATAATAACGATTTTACGATATAAATCCCACTATTTAACCCATGACTGGGAGGAGAAGTCGATTCACACCAGAAAAAATGAAGAGAATGACAAACAAGAAAATTGATTTAACCAGCAAAAATTATATTTTAAGAAGCTGGTTGTTGATGAAAACGGAGAGAAAAGTTGAAGAATATTAAAAACGCTGGTTACAAAAACCTCAAAACAATCAAACTTCTACCGTCAAGTAAACATCAAGAAAAAGAAGGCCGCAAGGCACAACGGCTGAAACGTTGTGATAACAACAACAAAGATGAGGACAATAATCCATGTGGATGTAATTCTAATAATGGTAAATCATCCCAGAAATTCAGTTAGAAATTTGTAAGTTGAGCAATGAAGTAAATGAAAAACGATTCATGAGCAGTAATTTTTAGTAATTGATAATGCCTACCTGTCTACTATTGCCGACGATCAATCCCTGTTGCAGACGTCTGCTCAGACACTTTTGTGTTTGTTCAACACTCACAGAGCCCACCTGTGGTTTATAACGCAACTATGCTGATCGGACCTTAGTTACAGTTTATATATATATATATATATATATATATATATATATATATATAATGCAGAGCTCTTCAGTAAAATGAATTTGAGCACTCTGACTGATCTGCGTTTGTTTACATTCGTAAAAACAGTACACCTGAATTAGCTGTTTCTCTCTGCCGAGTGATGATGATGGCTTAATGGTAGAAACTCTGACTGACATCAAATTTCTGTCAGGTTTCTGTCCTGTCTTGAGGAATCGGATGTCTAGTCGCACTGAGGAGCTGTGATACAGAGAAACAACAGTGTCTGCGAATATATATATATATATATATATATATATATATATATATACCCCTCACTTCCTCACTTCGTTAATTTACATATGCTTAATACGACCCGTCAAAAATGTGTAAATTTCTTTTCATTTTTTGTTTCAACATTTGGAAGTAAAGTCTGATGATCCGCAGTCCTTTAAAAGGGCTGTGGTGAAATAATTTATTACATGGAACCTTAAAGTTGTCTGTTTTTTTTATTTATATATATATATATATATATATATATATATATATATATATATATATATATATATACATATATATAATTGGTATACATAAGGAATGAATTCCAAAAATAACCAACAATTACTATTCTTAAAAAAAGAGTGCTCAATACAAAGTAGAGCAGATATAATCATTATTTATAAAAAATTATAACATATAAGTATGTTATAAAATCACCGACTAAAATAACCATTTTGTTTCAACACCCTCGGTGTCTTATCAAGTGAAGATGTTGAAGATAAAATAAATGGTTTTAAAAGTTTCAGATTAATTAACGATCCTACATTAAACTAAACTAAGCCATCCAGTAGACTTATAAACCCTACTAGACCAGAAAAAATTGTATATATGTATATGTGTGTATATGTATGTATATATGTGTGTGTATGTATATGTATGTGTGTATATGTATGTATATATATATGTATGTATATGTGTATGTATGTATATGTGTATATATATATATATATATATATATATATATATATATATATATATATATATATATGACTATTTCAACAATTGAAAACCTCGAGGCGGTATAATGTATTTTTGGAATCTAAAAGAAAAAGCTTGGTTCGCTAGATTAATTGCGATTTGATTAGATTTGAGTTTGTTAAATTTTTAACTCACTGGTTGCCCCTAATTTCGGCTTTGTGCAATTTATATTTGTATATGTATGTATGTGTGTGTGTGTATGTGTGTATTTATATGTGTATATATATATGATGTGTGTATATATATATATATATATATATATATATGTGTCCTATTTTATTGTGTATGTATATTTATATTTAAGTATATTTCTCTTTGTATGAATGTTTTATATATTTAAAGTTAGGGTATATATATATTGGTGTGTGCTGGTATTTGAATGTATATTCATGTATGTATATGTAATGTGTATATATATATACGTTTATATATGTATTTGGTTCAGTGTTGTTGTATTTATATGTATGCATGTATATATTGGTACTTGTTATTATAGATAGATATATTTATATATATGTTTATTTGTAGATATGTATGTATGTGTACATATATTTATGTATGTTTGTGGATGTATATGCGTGTGTTGACACCTATTATGCATGAGTTTGTGTGTATGTGTAGGTATGGTAACTTTGTTATGTCATTACTGCCACAGTAGTTAGTCTATGTGGGTATATATGTTCATATATGTACTGGTGTATGTATTTATACTGGGGCATATATTTATATATGTGAGTATGTGTGCATAAAAGTGTGTGTATGTATGCGTGTATATGTATGCGTGTATTTATGTTTATATGTATATGTGTGTGTATGTGTACTTGTTATCATAGATATACATATATGTGCGTATATGTTTATATATTTATATGTATGTATTTCTGTATGTATATGTATGTATGTGTGTATGTTTATGTGTGTTAATTTGTGTTTGCTGCCGCGTGTGTATATATGTATATGCGTATGACTGTACACTTATTTCTGTGGGTTTCTTTGTCCTGTTTTTCATCGCCTAATATATAATGAAACTATTATCAACTTATATGATTAAAATATATTTTTATTGATATTTGTGCTTTTGGAATTTTCGTTTTAATATATTAAATAATATTATTTTTAACCATTTTTATCTTTGTATATTTGCTCCCTTAAGTTATAATTTAAGAAGTGGTTAGCATTTATTTAATGATACTTTGAGTCTTAAATATTTATTGGTTGTGGTATCTGATTGTCTAGGTCATTGTCTGTGGATGTGTGTACGTGTATTTATCGGTGTCTATGTGTATGTAGAGTGCATTCACATTTAATTGTGTGTGTGTATAGGTGTTGGTTTCCCCGTTTCCTTTTTTCCTAAAGCATAAAGGGTTGTAGAGATGTTCCTGTCTCGTCGCCATTTTTTTTTTTTTTTTTTTGTGTGTGTGTGTGTGTGTATATATCTAAATATTTCTGGGTGCTTATGTATTAAAATCTGATTGTGTTTTTGTTGTTTTGCGCGTGAGTTTAAGATCACATTCACACACTTTAGAATAAAAAATATATATATATGTATTGTCAAATGACCGGATATATTGTAGCGTCTTGTCGAACGTAATTTCAACGAAGAAATAAATTGAATAATATATGTATTTTTTCTTTTCTCAATAATTTTGTAGTTTTTAAACTTAATAGTGATTAAATTTGGATTTTAAAATTGCCAGTTTTTAATTTTAATTTTAAATTTTATCATATAATTTTATAATTATTGGTTAGTATAAATTATTTTTAATATTACCCGTATTTTAAAGATCTGAATAGCTATTATAACATGATTTCGTTGTCAAGCTTTTGAATCTTTCTATACTTGTTTTTTGACTGGTTATTCTAGCTTTTGTAACAATGTTTCCCCCTAATGTAGGATCGTAAATTAATCTGAAACTTTTAAAACCATTTATTTTATCTTCAACATCATCACTTGATAAGATACCGAGGGTGTTGAAACAAAATGGCTATTTTTGTAGTGATTTTATAACATACTTATGTTATAATTTTTTTTATAAATAATAATTATATATATATATATATATATATATATATATATATATATATAAATAAAGTATATATATATATATATATATATATATATATATATATATATATACACAGCCAGATATATATATATATATATATGAGTTTCCGTTCATGTTATTTGTACGTTTACACGTGTTTGTTTTGTGGGTGGTTTTTTACACCAAAAGAAGCACAAAAAGCCATATAAACATAATTCCGCAAATCATTAGTATAATGTTAGTATGATATATATATATATATATATATATATATATATAGATAGATGCTAGCCGAGATAGGATCTTTCATGGAAATTACCAACCAATACGTCTTAGAGGATAACAATGGGGCAGTGACTTAATGTTTGGGGTTAGTATTGTAACCAAAAAAATTATAGATCCTTTCAATGTCAATAATATGGCGTCTACATCAATTCAGAGTTCTTGTAGAAATTCCTGGCAGAAAAGATTTTTCTTGATTGATCCAAAAGAAGAAGCTTTCGACTAATTATATTAACAGTACATGAAATGCAGTGTTCCTTACTATACTTAAGCCAGGTCATTATTTGGAGTAGGGTCTGCTTCGGAACTCCAGTTACTGTAAGGAACATCTTGAAATCTGAAAAATGTTTCTGTTAAAAGAAACAAAGACAAAAGGGTCAGAAAACAAATCAACCTCCTATAATCAGAAATTTGTTTTGGTCATTAAAAAGTGTTGATAAACCGTAAAAAAACAAGCCAATCTACCAATCCTTCCCATTCTGCAAAACTAACTCTTCTTCTTCTTCTTCTTCTTCTTTATGTGCCATGTCCCTTCAGGACATTGGCTATCATGACTCTACACAATTTCCTGTCCTATGTAGCTTATCTTTTTCCTAACCCCTGTTATGTCAAGCATTTACACAAGCTCGTTTGGCTGGTTCCGCGTTGTTTTCCTTTGAACCTCTTGCCTTCAATATATCCTATGAGTATCAATTTTTCCAAACCCTCTTTCCTCATTATGTACCTTAGAAATTTCAAACTCACTCTTTTTTCCATTTTTTCTAAAACTTCGTCAATATCCACATGTTTAGTCCATGGCATTCTCAGCATCCTTCTGTAGAACGACATTTCTGTTGCCTCAAGTATCTTCTTCATCTGTGAGGAGATTTCCCAGCATTCACTGCCATATCGGTGAATTGATATTACGTAACAGTTCAGTACAATTTATCCTGTTTTTTTTTATCTTTCTTAATACTTTGCTTAGGTTTTGGAAGGCATCTTTGGCTATCCCAATGCGGCTTCGGATTTCAGTGTCGCATTTCCCGTCCTATGTTAAAACATTGCCTAGATATTTAAATTATTGTACTTGCTTGATTTTGGTATCCCCAATTTGTAACTTGCATGTTTGGCTGTTCCTTTTGTTGAAAGATTATGCATTTTGTCTTCTTGCCATTGTTGTTTAGTCTTTTCTTCTCGCTTTCCTTCACTAATTTCGATAGCAATTCTTGTAGTTACCTTTTTGTGTCTGCTATCAACACTGTGTCATTTGCACATCGTAGGTTGTTAAGATTGTGGCCGCTAATAATGAATCCTGGTTGGATTTGCAATTCTCTCAGAATTGTCTCATTGTATAGGATGAATATGTCCGGTGAGAAGATACACCCTTGCCTTAGACTTTTTCTATTTTTGCCTATTTACTGAATTCATTTTCTATCACTATGTAGATGATTTGTTTCCATTATAGGTTCTGGGTTATTCTAATATCCTTCCCCAATATGTCTTGCTTACCTGTCATTTACCACTGTTCTTTGTGACGTACTTTATCGAATGCTTTTCAATAATGATTCCTGGTAGGACTTGCAATTCTCTCAGAATCGTCTCACTGTATAGGTTGAATATGTCCGGTGAGAAGATACACCCTTGCCTTACACTTTTCTTTGTGGCGTACTTTATAGAACGCTTTTGTATAATCTATAAAACATATGTATTCACCATTTTGCACTTGTACTTCTGATGTCTACTGAGCATTCCTTGTTCCATCGTCTTTAACGAAAGTGCATTATTCTTGTCCTATTTCCGATCTAATTTTTCTGCTCTATATGTTGGCGATTTGCCACCAGTATAGGTTGTAGATTATTCTAATATCCTTCACTAATAAGTCATGGTTACCTAGTTGTTGCAACAGACCTTTATAGTGTATTTTAGCACACACCGAAAACTTCCGTAAGGGATTTTTTAACTTTTTTTTTTCAGTTAGTGTCTCGAACAATGGAACTCTAAATTTTGATTAGATATTCCGCCGAAATTCGAATAATCGGTGTTCGGACAACCGATGCTCCAGTGTTCGCCATTATCATAAATTTCAACAAGTGTGCAATCAATATATTAACCATCGCAAACGCTAGCATTTCGACGTTGAGACCCGGATTCGAATCTCACCAGAGGAGTTTTGTCAAGGACGTGACTTCTTGGTTATATTGGAAGTGTCTGGAAAACAATACAATGGTTGACCCAAGCCTCCTGAGTTAAACTAGGTAGACGAAACTGCTCGCAAAGTGTCGTGGTGGTAATAGCAGGAAGTCAGAAGTCATCGTGACCGAGGGTGTGATCGTGATGGTTTGTTCAACTGTATTTTCTAGCAGAAACTCAAACTAAGGATTGTTCCGCGTCGTTGCAATATAAACCAAAAAGCAGGCAGGCATTACTTACATTAGCTATAGAGGAGCAGGCAGCCATTATTCACATTAGCTATATAGCAGCAGCCAGCCATAACTTACATTAGCTATATATGAACAGGCAGCCATAACTTACATTAGCTATAGAAGAGCAGGCAGCCATTACTTACATTAACTATATTGGAGCAGGCAGCCATTACTCACATTAGCTATATAGGAGCAGGCAGGCATTATTTACATTAGCTATATAAGTGCGGGCAGCCATTAGGTATATAGGAGCAGCCAGCTATTACTTACATTAGCTATAGAGGAGCAGGCAGCTATTACTCACATTAGCTATATAGTAGCAGCCAGCCATAACTTAAATTAGCTATATATGAACAGTCAGCCATTACTTACATTAGTTTTAGAGGAGCAGGCAGCCATTACTTACATTAGCTATGTAGGAGTAGATAGGTTCGCCTATCGCCCGGTTTATACTCCTCCCTGATCTTTTGAACAGGGGTAAAGGTTCATCCCTTATTTCTTGTTTATGATCGGATTTCCGTTTTTTTTTTTTTTTAATCTTTTTCATTTTCTTTCACTCCCGTTAGTCCCTTGCGTCTTAGTAGCATTATCGCCTTGCTTGGGGTGAAATGATTAACAAACCAATACTGATCTGTCTTATGTTTCTCTCCATTCCCCCCTCTCTCTCTCTCTCTTTCTCTTTCTCTTTCTCTCTCTCTCTCTTTTTTTTCTCTCTCTCTCTCTCCCTCTCTCTGACATCTTTCTTCATTATGTCTCCATTTTGTTTGCACATCATTTTTGACAAATTTCTAAAGCGTTTGTGCGACCTTGTAGGCAATTAATTATTTTCAACTCTACAGACTCTTTTTCCCCGAAAAGTCAACAGCTTCTCACTAGATTAACTCATTACAATGACATACACTACAGTTCAAAAATTTGAAGCAAGCCCCCAGAATTAGCATGGAATGAACTTGACAGAATAATAATAAAAAAAAAAAAAAATGAAAAAGATCTCTTCGAGTCATTGAAAGAAATGGAATCAATTATCAAAATTATACTTTGAGAAACTTTTGCAACGAATGCTAAAAATTTGTGTTGCAGTAATCAAGGCTAAAGGAGGTTATTTTGATGAGAGCGAAATCTAATCATAAATGCTTTTTTCTTTTTGTCATAATAAAATATCTAATAAAAATCATGTCTCATTTATTAATATATATATATATATAATTATTTATTTAAAAATATGATTCCATCGCTACATAAGAGTTCTCATGTTTCAAAACAAGAACCGAAAACTTCAATATAATTATATGAATTAAATTGAATTAAAGTACCAAGCTCTGTTCCATCTTCAAGCGAAATTTTTAGAATGACTAATTCTCGAAATTTACGCGTTTTTATAAGCATATTCATTATTAAAATTAAAATTACTATGGTAACGGCCAGAGCAATTATTTAAAATGGGGCGTAAGGGTTAATAATTTGTATTAATATCTCAGTTACATTCAAAGAGGTCAAGTCAGGGTAAGGTTGGGGTGTCTAAATTTAAAGTGGAAGATGACATCGTCTAGTCTGGTTAAGTGTCTATGGAGATTTATTTATTTTTTTTATTTTATTTTCTTTCCTGAAAGGGTTTTGTGTATATTGAAACTGTCATAATTAGCTAACATTTGTTTTTTGTTTTTTTGATGACTTCATAAAGGGATTTTATTATTATTATTATTGAGTAGGGATTTTAAACTTTTTATTTAGACTATGGAGTTTAAAATTTGTATTTATTATTTAATTGTTTGTTTGTTTTTTATGCTAATTATTCAATGCGAAAATTTGATGATGTCGGCAAAAAACCGTTAACTCATGTCTATTGTTTAATAAATTTTTATTATTTAGAAACTTGATAATGTGTAGTTTTTCATGTAGGCATAAAGGGCATGGGTCATCCCAAGTTTTACAAGTTCTAGTTTTGTTTATAATTTTCTATTTTACTTTTGGTGTTTTATTTATTTCCTTCAAATGCCAAAAATATTTAGATAGAGATGTCTGATTTCTTTTATTTATATTGTTGAAGGAACTCTTATGCTGCCTCCACCTGGTTTTAAATTCATTCTTCGTAGACCCAATGTATATTATATTAGTATTAGGACTCTCAACGGATGAGATAGTACATTGGTATACCACAGATTTTACGCGGTATATATTTTCCAATGGGCAGTCTTCTGGTTTTTCTACAATCACATAATTTTTCACTACTTTTGTCTAATTTAAGTTTAGGGTTCTTATTAATACTATTCTGGCATGGGGGTTTATTCAGGATTTTATTATTGTGTTTTTTATTATACTTTCTAGATTTTCAGTGCAACTGTAACTTAATTTTAGGGTGTTTTTATTAAAGTCTGCTATTTGTAGGAAAGTGTTTTTCAATTAAAGCTAGGAATTTATGTCCTAGCTTAATACTAACCATTTGGTTGAACAGAGGGGTATACCAAATGATTTTTCTTTTCCTGTTTTTCTTCTGGTTAGTACAATTGTTTCTATAATTGATTCACACACACACACACACACACACACACACACACACACACATATTATATATATATATATATATATATATATATATATATATATACTATAATTCTACAATTCAAAAGTTTGAAGGAAACCCTAGAATTAGCATGGAATGAACTTGACAGAAGAGGAAAAAAAATGTAAGATCTCTTAGTGTCATTGAAAAAATGGAGTCAATTATCAAATTTATACTTTGAGAAACTTTTGCAAAATTTGTGTTGCAGTAATCAAGGCTAAAGAAGGATATATTTATGAGACCAAAATTCAAACATAAAATACTTTCTTTTTTTTTTCTTTTTTTCTGTCATAATAAACTTTCCAATAAAAAATCATGTTTCTTTTTACCATGTATAATATTTTTAGAAGTACAGAACAACTATTTTGGGGGCCAATTTAAAAAAAAATACTAGTAGTGTACATGTACTCGATTGACCCCGTACAATTATATAGATTTACTCTGTTGACGCATTTTATTATTATCCTCCCCACAAATTATCTCCAAAAAATTCTTACAATCAAAAATTTTTCTGGCTTCAAATAACCTACAAATTGTTGATAAGCTGTAAAAAACAAAGCAATTAATCAATGAGCCTTTCCCCATAGATGAAACGTCACAAGCCTATCGCTATTTCCATGGCAAATGTTCAGACGAGCTGCATTCCTTAGTTCCACCAGTTCAGGCCTTTACAACTTGAACCCACCGAGTCGCGAGGACAGGTTCGAATCATCCTCAACTCCTTTGTATTCCATTAGTAACAGGGAAGTTCCACTCAGACAAATTCTTCCCGGGAATCTTTACTTCGTGGAACAGACTTCCGAGAAAATGCTTTCGCGATCCCTACGATCATAATCTCTACAAGGATAGGGTCAAGCGTCATTTGTCTACACTTACTTCCTCCTCTTACGCCCATAGGATATTATCATTCAGTAATTTCTACCTTGAGCAGCTCTTGGGTCTTGAGTTGGGTGAACAATGCGTTGAATAAAAACAATTTCTTTATTCAAGTTTTTACCTGTTTTTATGAAACTCTCGTTTTAGTTTCCTCTCCCTCCCCACTCTCTTTCTCCTCCTCAATTGTTTAAAACTTGTATTGTCACGTGGTACTACCGCCAGTCAGGTGATGGCGATGCATAAAAAACGTTTTGCGATCAATCGTTGTCAATCAGCAAAAAATTGGGGGTGGTAGATGCAACTGACAACACAAGAAGGTAATAAGCTTCACATTGTCTTCTTTAAATGAAACTGTCTTTTACAGACAATTTCAAGTTTTCAGTGTGATTTTTTTCAATCTTCTTCTTCTTCTTCTTATTCTTCAGCTTCTGCAGACTCTCGTATTATTGATCATTTGCGCAGGCGCAAGACGTTTCAGCGTAAAAAAAAATTAAAACATAACAGAACTGCGTGTTGCTTTGTGCGTCAGTATTATTTATTTATTTATTTATTTTATAATGATGTCCATCCTGTACAAAACCCAAGAACCAGTGGGGCTACGAGATTACAGATTAAAAAAAGATTTGTATGGGGATATGTAGGGAAGATAACGGTTAACCCTAGACTTGAACAGGTTAAGATTGTAATGATCAGGGAAGCATTCTCTTGGGAGTCGGTTCCACAAAGTAAGAGATAAGAAGCAGAGTTTATGAGGATATGTGCGGAAGATAACGGTTAACCCTAGACTTGAACAGGTTAAGATTGTAGTGATCAGGGAAACATCCTCTTGGGAGTCGGTTCCACAAAGTAAAAGGTAAGAAGTACAGTTTATAAGGATATGTAGGGAAGATAACGGTTAACCCTAGACTTGAACAGGTGAAGATTGTAGTGATCAGGGAAGCATCCTCTTGGGAGTCGGTTTCACAAAGTAAGAGGTAAGAAGCAGAGTTTATGAGGATATGTGCGGAAAATAACGGTTAACCCTAGACTTGAACAGGTTAAAATTGTAATGATCGGGGAAGCATCCTCTTGGGAGTCGGTTCCACAAAGTAAGAGGTAAGAAGCACAGTTTATGAGGATATGTGCGGAAGATAACGGTTAACCCTAGACTTGAACAGGTTTAGATTGTAATGATCGGGGAAGCATCCTCTTGGGAGTCGGTTCCACAAAGTAAGAGGTAAGAAGCACAGTTTATGAGGATATGTGCGGAAGATAACGGTTAACCCTAGACTTGAACAGGTTTAGATTGTAATGATCAGGGAAGCATCCTCTTGGGAGTCGGTTTCACAAAGTAAAAAGTAAGAAGTACAGTTTATAAGGATATGTAGGGAAGATAACGGTTAACCCTAGACTTGAACAGGTTAAGATTGTAGTGATCAGGGAAGCATCCTCTTGGGAGTCGGTTCCACAAAGTAAGAGGTAAGAAGCACAGTTTATGAGGATATGTGCGGAAGATAACGGTTAACCCTAGACTCGAACAGGTTAAGATTGTAATGATCGGGGAAGCATCCTCTTGGGAGTCGGTTCCACAAAGTAAGAGGTAAGAAGCAGAGTTTATGAGGATATGTGCGGAAGATAACGGTTAACCCTAGACTTGAACAGGTGAAGATTGTAATGATCAAAGCATCCTCTTGGGAGTCGGTTCCACAAAGTAAGAGGTAAGAAGCAGAGTTTATGAGGATATGTGCGGAAGATAACGGTTAACCCTAGACTTGAACAGGTTAAGATTGTAATGATCGGGGAAGCATCCTCTTGGGAGTCGGTTCCACAAAGTAAGAGGTGAGAAGCAGAGTTTATGAGGATATGTGCGGAAGATAACGGTTAACCCTAGATTTGAACAGGTTAAGATTGTAATGATCGGGGAAGCATCCTATTGGGAGTCGGTTCCACAAAGTAAGAGGTAAAAGCAGAGTTTATGAGGATATGTGCGGAAGATAACGGTTAACCCTAGACTTGAACAGGTTAAGATTGTTTGATCACATAGTAAGGGAAGCATCCTCTTGGGCGTCAGTTCCAAAAAAGTAAGAATCAAAGAAAAACAGTTTATGAGGATATGTGCGGAAGATAACGGTTAACCCTAGACTTGAACAGGTTAAGATTGTAGTGATCGGGAAGCATCCTCTTGGGAGTCGGTTCCACATAGTAAGAGGTAAGAAGCACAGTTTTGAGGATATGTGCGGAAGATAACGGTTAACCCTAGACTTGAACAGATTAAGATTGTAGTGATCGGGGGAAGCATCCTCCTGGGAGTCTTTTCCAAAAGTAAGAGGTGAAGCACAGTTTATGAGGATATGTGCGGAAGATAATGGTTAACCCTAGACTTGAACAGATTAAGATTGTAATGATCGGGGAAGCATCCTCTTGGGCGTCGGTTCCACAAAGTAAGAGGTAAGAAGCACAGTTTATGAGGATATGTGCGGAAGATAACGGTTAACCCTAGACTTGAACAGGTTAAGATTGTAGTGATCGGGAAGCATCCTCTTGGGAATCGGTTCCACATAGTAAGAGGTAAGAAGCACAGTTTATGAGGATATGTGCGGAAGATAACGGTTAACCCTAGACTTGAACAGGTTAAGATTAGGTGATCGGGGAAGCATCCTCTTGGGCGTCGGTTCCACAAAGTAAGAGGTAAGAAGCACAGTTTATGAGGATATGTGCGGAAGATAACGGTTAACCCTAGACTTGAACAGGTTAAGATTGTAGTGATCGGGGAAGCATCCTCTTGGGAGTCGGTTCCACATAGTAAGAGGTAAGAAGCACAGTTTATGAGGATATGTGCGGAAGATAACGGTTAACCCTAGACTTGAACAGATTAAGATTGTAGTGATCGGGGAAGCATCCTCTTGGGCGTCGGTTCCACAAAGTAAGAGGGAAGAAGCAGAGTTTATGAGGATATGTGCGGAAGATAACGGTTAACCCTAGACTTGAACAGGTTAAGATTGTAATGATCGGGGCAAGCATCGGTTCACAAAGTAAGAGGTAAGAAGCACAGTTTATGAGGTTCGGAGGATAATTAAATTTTGAACAAGTTAAGAGTGATCGGGGAAGCATCCTCAGTTTATGAGGTTTATGAGGATATGTGCGGAAGATAACGGTTAACCCTAGACTTGAACAGGTTAAGATTGTAGTGATCGGGAAGCATCCTCTTGGGAGTCGGTTCCACATAGTAAGAGGTAAGAAGCACAGTTTATGAGGATATGTGCGGAAGATAACGGTTAACCCTAGACTTGAACAGATTAAGATTGTAGTGATCGGGGAAGCATCCTCTTGGGCGTCGGTTCCACAAAGTAAGAGGGAAGAAGCAGAGTTTATGAGGATATGTGCGGAAGATAACGGTTAACCCTAGACTTGAACAGGTTAAGATTGTAATGATCGGGGAAGCATCCTCTTGGGCGTCGGTTCCACAAAGTAAGAGGTAAGAAGCACAGTTTATGAGGATATGTGCGGAAGATAACGGTTAACCCTAGACTTGAACAGGTTAAGATTGTAATGATCAGGGAAGCATCCTCTTGGGAGTCGGTTCCACATAGTAAGAGGTAAGAAGCACAGTTTATGAGGATATGTGCGGAAGATAACGGTTAACCCTAGACTTGAACAGATTAAGATTGTAGTGATTGGGGAAGCATCCTCTTGGGCGTCAGTTCCACAAAGTAAGAGGGAAGAAGCAGATTTATGAGGATATGTGCGGAAGATAACGGTTAACCCTAGACTTGAACAGGTTAAGATTGTAATGATCGGGGAAGCATCCTCTTCGGGGCGTGCGGAAGATAACGGTTAACCCTAGACTTGAACAGGTTAAGAGGTGATCGGGGAAGCACAGTTTATGAGGATATGTGATATGCGGAAGATAACGGTTAACCCTAGACTTGAACACAGGTTAAGATTGGGGGAAATGGGAGTCGGGGAAGCATCCTCTTGAGGAGTCGGTTCTTGAACATAGAAAGTTCCACAAAGTAAGAAGCACAGTTTATGAGGATATGTGCGGAAGATAACGGTTAAACCTAGACTTGAACAGATTAAGATTGTAGTGATCGGGGAAGCATCCTCCTGGGAGTCGGTTCCACATAGTAAGAGGTAAGAAGCACAGTTTATGAGGATATGTGCGGAAGATAACGGTTAACCCTAGACTTGAACAGATTAAGATTGTAGTGATCGGGAAGCATCCTCTTGGGCGTCGGTTCCACAAAAAGTAAGAGGGAAGAAGCAGAGTTTATGAGGATATGTGCGGAAGATAACGGTTAACCCTAGACTTGAACAGGTTAAGATTGTAATGATCGGGGAAGCATCCTCTTGGGCGTCGGTTCCACAAAGTAAGAGGTAAGAAGCACAGTTTATGAGGATATGTGCGGAAGATAACGGTTAACCCTAGACTTGAACAGGTTAAGATTGTAATGATCAGGGAAGCATCCTCTTGGGAGTCGGTTCCACATAGTAAGAGGTAAGAAGCACAGTTTATGAGGATATGTGCGGAAGATAACGGTTAACCCTAGACTTGAACAGATTAAGATTGTAGTGATCGGGGAAGCATCCTCCTGGGAGTCGGTTCCACATAGTAAGAGGTAAGAAGCACAGTTTATGAGGATATGTGCGGAAGATAACGGTTAACCCTAGACTTGAACAGATTAAGATTGTAGTGATCGGGGAAGCATCCTCTTGGGCGTCGGTTCCACAAAGTAAGAGGGAAGAAGCAGAGATTATGAGGATATGTGCGGAAGATAACGGTTAACCCTAGACTTGAACAGATTAAGATTGTAATGATCGGGGAAGCATCCTCTTGGGAGTCGGTTCCACAAAGTAAGAGGTAAGAAGCACAGTTTATGAGGATATGTGCGGAAGATAACGGTTAACCCTAGACTTGAACAGATTAAGATTGTAGTGATCGGGAAGCATCCTCTTGGGAGTCGGTTCCACATAGTAAGAGGTAAGAAGCAGAGTTTATGAGGATATGTGCGGAAGATAACGGTTAACCCTAGACTTGAACAGATTAAGATTGTAGTGATCGGGGAAGCATCCTCCTGGGAGTCGGTTCCACATAGTAAGAGGTAAGAAGCACAGTTTATGAGGATATGTGCGGAAGATAACGGTTAACCCTAGACTTGAACAGATTAAGATTGTAGTGATCGGGGAAGCATCCTCTTGGGCGTCGGTTCCACAAAGTAAGAGGGAAGAAGCAGAGATTATGAGGATATGTGCGGAAGATAACGGTTAACCCTAGACATGAACAGATTAAGATTGTAGTGATCGGGAAGCATCCTCTTGGGAGTCGGTTCCACATAGTAAGAGGTAAGAAGCACAGTTTATGAGGATATGTGCGGAAGATAACGGTTAACCCTAGACTTGAACAGATTAAGATTGTAGTGATCGGGGAAGCATCCTCCTGGGAGTCAGGTTCCACATAGTAAGAGGTTAAGCACAGTTTATGAGGATATGTGCGGAAGATAACGGTTAACCCTAGACTTGAACAGATTAAGATTGTAGTGATCGGGGAAGCATCCTCTTGGGCGTCGGTTCCACAAAGTAAGAGGGAAGAAGCAGAGATTATGAGGATATGCGGAAGATAACGGTTAACCCTAGACTTGAACAGATTAAGATTGAGTGAGAGGGAAGCATCCTCTTGGGAGTCGGTTCCAAAGTAAAGCATCCAGTTTATGAGGATATGCGGAAGATCGGTTTAGACTTGAACAGATTAAGAGTAGTGATCGGGAAGCATCCTCAGTTTAAGAGGATATGACAGTTTATGAGGCGGAAGATAACGGTTAACCCTAGACTTGAACAGATTAAGATTGTAATGATCGGGGAAGCATCCTCTTGGAGTCGGTTCCACAAAGTAAAGGTAAGAAGCACAGTTTATGAGGATATGTGCGGAAGATAACGGTTAACCCTAGACTTGAACAGATTAAGATTGTAGTGATCGGGGAAGCATCCTCTTGGGAGTCGGTTCCACAAAGTAAGAGGAAGAAGCAGAGTTTATGAGGATATGTGCGGAAGATAACGGTTAACCCTAGACTTGAACAGGTTAAGATTGTAGTGATCGGGGAAGCATCCTCTTGGGAGTCGGTTCCACAAAGTAAGAGGTTAAGAAGCACAGTTTATGAGGATGTGCGGAAGATAACGGTTAACCCTAGACTTGAACAGATTAAGATTGTAGTGATCGGGAAGCATCCTCTTGGGAGTCGGTTCCACAAAGTAAGAGGTAACAGCAGAGTTTATGAGGAGGTAAGACGGTTAAGCAGATTAAGTTTATGGGGAAGCATCCTATGTGCGGGGAAGATAACGGTTAACAGAGTTTATGAGGATATGTGCGGAAGATAACGGAAACCCTAACTTGAACAGATTAAGATTGTAGTGATCGGGGAAGCATCCTCTTGGGAGTCGGTTCCACATAGTAAGAGGTAAGAAGCACAGAGTTTATGAGGATATGTGCGGAAGATAACGGTTAACCCTAGACTTGAACAGATTAAGATTGTAGTGATCGGGGAAGCATCCTCCTGGGAGTCGGTTCCACATAGTAAGAGGTAAGAAGCAGAGTTTATGAGGATATGTGCGGAAGATAACGGTTAACCATAGACTTGAACAGATTAAGATTGTAGTGATCGGGAAGCATCCTCTTGGGAGTCGGTTCCACATAGTAAGAGGTACGAAGCAGAGTTTATGAGGATATGTGCGGAAGATAACGATTAACCCTAGACTTGAACAGGTTAAGATTGTAGTAATCGGGGAAGCATCCTCTTGGGCGTCGGTTCCGCAAAGTAAGAGGTAAGAAGCACAGTTTATGAGGATATGTGCGGAAGATAACGGTTAACCCTAGACTTGAACAGATTAAGATTGTAGTGATCGGGAAGCATCCTCTTGGGAGTCGGTTCCACATAGTAAGAGGGTAAGAAGCAGAGTTTATGAGGATATGTGCGGAAGATAACGGTTAACCCTAGACTTGAACAGATTAAGATTGTAATGATCGGGGAAGCATCCTCTTGGGCGTCGGTTCCACAAAGTAAGAGGGAAGAAGCAGAGTTTATGAGGATATGTAATGATCGGAAGATAACGGTTAACCCTAGACTTGAACAGATTAAGATTGTAATGATCAGATTAAGATTGGGAAGCATCCTCTTGGGAGTCGGTTCCACAAAGTAAGAGGTAAGAAGCACAGTTTATGAGGATATGTGCGGAAGATAACGGTTAACCCTAGACTTGAACAGATTAAGATTGTAATGATCGGGGAAGCATCCTCTTGGGAGTCGGTTCCACAAAGTAAGGTAAGAAGCACAGTTTATGAGGATATGTGCGGAAGATAACGGTTAACCCTAGACTTGAACAGATTAAGATTGTAGTGATCAGGAAGCATCCTCTTGGGAGTCGGTTCCACAAAGTAAGAGGTAAGAAGCAGAGTTTAT